>JANVCQ010000231.1:38275313-38288191 GCA_025531925.1 Erythroxylum plowmanianum
ATACAAATCTCACAATTATCAAAAACATCCAAATCCAATAATTCTTTTCTCATAAATTTTATCAAAGCATGAAAACACCTATAACACAATACATATACAAAGATACTCATTTCATATTATTTATTATTTCTAAGTTTCACTTAAAAATCGGGGTCCAACAGTGCATCCAATTTTCTTATTGATAAGTATACAAAGGAAGAAGTATGGAGGGTGTCTTTTATGCTAATTGAAGGAACATGCTTTCACAAAAATATTAAAAAAGAAAAACAAAACAAAACAAAACAAAACAAAACAAAAACAAATGATAATAATTAATAAAGCATGTTCACTTTAGTTTTCAAGGTGAAAGAATGATGGAGATTGTGTTAATAGAGTTGGTGGAGTTTCATAATATTATGATGTTTGGGCACATTCTCAGCAAATTTTGCCAATGATGATTGTAATATTTTTAGTTTCTGCTCTACTAATTATTGAATACTTGAATCCTTATCATTTCTTTCATAGCTTACTTTACCCCTTGGCCCCATTACAACCAAAGGAATAAAGACATTTTTGATTCATGGATATGCCAAAGATGGGAGTAGTGGAGAAATAGATAAGATGCAAGCTTTTGGTAAGAGACATGCATGAGAAGATGATTGAGAGTAACCTTTAAACACTTGTGTGAAGGTGAATGCTTTATGAGAGACTTCGTTCATGGCATGTGATTTTGATTAATTGAAGCATTATGATGTCTTTTTGTTGCTTAGTTGTGATCTAATTTATGAAGTATTATGTGGCCTTATGTTTATATTTCAATTCTTACCTATAATGCTTTCGACTCATTGGATTGAGCTATGATGATGATTAGGTGTGGAATGATGGAAAGGAAATGTTTATGGTTATCATTCATTTTAAGTAAACCCTCAGGAGACTATAACTCCTCCATTATAGACACATAGTGGTTTAAAGGCTTGTGGCATATGCTAAATTCCACCGTACACCTACAAAAGTGGAATCAATAACTTGGTTAAGTATTTAATAGTTAGTTTTGTTATATTTTTGCTTGGGGATAAGCAATAGTTTAAGTGTGGGGGAATTTGATAAGTCGAATTATTCGTATATAATTTTGGGATGAATTGGAACTCATGTGACTTATCTCGATGTGAATTTAGAGCTTTCTTTGGTTATTTCTCATACATTTCAACTTTATTGCTTAATAGGTACAAATGGATAGGTTTTAGGCATGAGACATAACTTTTACTATGGATGTTAGATTAAGGTCATTCAAGTACATTTTTAAATAGGACTCTGAATTTTACAACTTCCGTGAAGACTCCGAGGAGAGATTTTGTCATCTAAATAGTCAATATTGCACGTTTTTGTAGAGGCCCAGGGTATGTCTGCTAAACGGACATTGCTTGGTCAATTTCACTCCAGAGACCTGAGAAGGTCCGCTAAATGGACATAATAATGGACATTGCCTGACCAACTTCACTCCAGAAACCCAAAAAGATCCGCTCAGTAGATATAAAGTCATCCTAACAGACTTTGACAACCCAAGGACGATCTGCTTTCCCCTGTTTAGCGAAAACTAGATTTCTTTGAGCCTAAGATATTATAAATATTCATTTTAAGACTTAAAATGTGGGGTTGGATACTGAAAATGAGGCTGGAATATAAGGAGGCACCCAAAAAGAGACAAATGAGGAGTTTTGAGGATTGCATCAAGCATTGAGAGTAATCTTATTTTGTGTTCTCTCTACCTTCTCTCTTTACTCTTTCTTGGATGTTAATTGTCATTATTTGTATGGATTATGTTGTCATGTTTTGGAATTAAATCTCATTTAGGGTTAAGGATGTAGCCTATTTAGGAAATGGATTTGTATTTATGGATTGATTGTTGTTGAATGAAAGTTTTCGGGTTATGTTTATATTTCTTGCATTTTACTGTTGTTTATATGCTTGATCACTATAGATAGTCTTAGGAATCATCTGATGAACTAAGCGGAGAAATATGATTTATACATTAGGAAGATAAACACAATAAATTTAGAGATAGAGATATCCTAAACTAGTGTGATAACTTGTGGTTGCTTGTTCTTAATGAATTTGACTAGTTAGGTTACACATTGAGAGATGATAATTAACTAGTTAGGTATTCTTTATCTTGAAAGAGAATACGAGGAAAGTTATGTAATTGTTATTATAACATGTCATTCAATCAATTTTATAATTTATTGATCAATCTCTTGAATTGGTGAACCCCAAAGCCCTAATTCTAAATCATCAAGTTACCCTTGTTTGTTATTTCCAGTATTCACAATTTATTGTCTACCCAAATCTAATCATCTTTTAAGTTTATTTTCATTTTCATTCAAGTAATTAGAATTAATTCAGTAGTGAATATTTTAGTCCTTGTAAGAGCCGACCTTGGAATACTTGATTTGTAGGTATTAGAAATGACTCAGTGCACTTGCAAATTGTTCCGACCATAAACTTCAACTAATCCATTAACTGTAAAACATAAATAAGCACAAATGTCATTGCAACTCCAGTTGGCAGTGTGTCATAGTAGTGCTGTCACCCATTACCGACCATACCACCACCACCTTAACTCCGACTATCCGGGACCTTCATTATAATAATATTATTTGTTCCATAGTTAGCTAAATTTATCATTGGATCACACCCAAATCTCTGTTTTCTTCTTTAATCACACAAACCTTTGCCTATTTTGTTCAATCTTTCAGATCTTTAACATTAAGAAGCCATTACATGCTGTACTTCTACCACAAATAAATAGAGATACCGTTTTTATGATACACGTTAAACAAGAACAAGAAAAGGAATAATAAATTTATGCATCGCGCGTTTTGGTGCATATATCCGTAGTCGTGTACGTGTGTGAAACTTCGAAATTATAGTTCATAGATACGTATTCCATAACTTGATTTCATTACCAAACATATTAAACTGATCTGTATGCGAACTTGCAAATCTTCTCTATATATGCACACCCTTCTCTCTCACCCCATTCTCACACTTCAAGCCGTTCGTTACTGCTCTGATTGGTCTCTCTCTCGTTAGTTTGTCATAATATTTCTCCAACAAAGAAATGGCAAACATAAGGGTTGCGTTGTTTGTGCTAGTGTCAGCCCTAATGGCTTCCACCACCGTGCCACAGTCTCCATTGCACGCGCCTGCACCATCGCCAATACACGTCCATGCACCGTCACCGTTGTTTCCACCAGCAGCGGTCCCCACCGCTTCTCCACTGACACCACCGTCTTTCTCTCCGATTCCTTCTCCTCCCTCGCCGCCTTCTGACCCGCCCACTATATCTCCACCCTCTACTGCTCCCTCTTCGATTAGTGAGCCGCCGAGTGGAGCTCCTGCTCCAGAGGGCAACACCGCCGTGTTCGCTAGGTTCAGCGTCATTTCCTCTTTGGTTGGGGCCTTATCCTCTGCCGTTCTAGTGATGTAGAAAGATTAGAATGTGCAAACAATAACGGTTGTGTACTTTCGTGTATTGAATAATTTCTTGCTCATTTTTACTGATTTATGCCCATTGATGTTATGATATCTCCTGGATGTTCTATGTATACACTTGAACGTGAATACGTGATTGATTATCAATTAATTTCAGACCTTTTTTTCGGTGTGGAATTGATGGCTTCCTGGCAATATCAATTATTAGATAGAACAGTTTTATATTTGGTGTAATCCACACGTAAAGTTAATATTGATTATGACAAGTAGTTTGATCAGATGTTTTACGTTCCTTTTGTTTGATAAAGTACAAAACTTCAAGATGATGCAATGCTATTTTGATCATAACTGAAATCTATGGTCTGTAGCTGTTAAAGACCAATAAGCTCGTCTTAGTAAAATGGGGAGAGGTGGTTGAAAAATTCATAATGCGCAAATAAATAAGTTCATGCAGCAGTAAGGCTAGCTAGGCACTCATTTGTTGTACACAGACTAAATAGGTATTGAAATTATGTTCATTAATTTAGGTGCGTTGCACTTATATAATTACATTAAAGTTATTATCTGCAAGCTAGAGATTGTTATAAAACTGCTGTATATTTTAAAAAGTTTGTTATCTTCTTCCAAATCGTGACTAAGGTTAGGCTTATTGGCAAGCCCAAAAATCCACTATTTTTTATCAATAATTCAAATTTATATTTTGCAACGCTTTGGGACATGCCTAAATTTTAATTTTAATGTATTGTTTTATCTTTTAAAGGCTTTCAAAATAATTCTTGTGAAAGTTGTCATCTTCCATTTTAGGGCTTCCCTCTTTTTGAAACTTTCTGAAAATTATCAGTCGTAACATATCTATCATTACCTTTTTGTGCAATGAGATCCATTAAGAAAGCCGGTAAGAGTTAGTTTGCTGTATTAAGATATTGAGTTTTGATATGTAACGTATTTTTAAAACTATTATAAGGTTATGCCAAAATAAATTAATGCTCTTTTGATTTATTTGTATGGAAGTGATATGCATTATAATGAAAACTCATGTTAATTTTAGATACGCAACACTTTATTATATAAACTTTTAAATTAATAAGAATTAAACACTTAAATCATTAAATCAACTATGATCCATTTAATGAAATTAACTAATAATCTCCAACTTAACCTATATAACATAATCATGGTTTAACAATATGACATATATGCATATACTAAAAGCTAAATCCTCCATTTTTTAGTCACTTTATTAATCATAATTAAGTAAAAATTAGAGGATCATAACATTTGTACGTTCTTTAATGTGACACAATCCCTTCTATGTAGCATAAAATTAGTTTAAAACTCAGTATGATTTATAATGAGATAAATCTTAATGGTTCAATGGTAATAACCCGTTTTCATATTGAGAGTTAGAACCTTAGTTTATTATTAGAATTCATGAATTGCATTTCATTCACATGTATATCATTAGCATACGCACATGAAATATAAACTAGTACACATTACAAAGATAGCATATGCACTCAATTGATTTATTCCAAGGTATGAAAAGTTTAAAATATTCATGATGTGAATTGTGAAATGTTTATGCCTTGAATTTTGGTTTGATGGGTTACAAGTAGTAAATTTATAATTAATTGGTATAATTGGAAAATTGAGGAATTATAATGTATATTTGGTCTAAAAAAATGCCAAGTGCTAAGATAAATTAATACATGAAAATTTGGATGATTAAATCTATAATTAAGTAATATTTGGTATTGATCATTGTGGGACAAATGGACTAATAAGTTGATGACAAATGGCGTTGATTAATGGACAAGTGGCTGCTGTACTTAAATGACATGTGTCCTAGTTTTAATGGTAACATATGACAGCCCCTATACTTGATAAATGTTGAACATGCCTTTAGACATGTGGCCATTCTATTATATGACACCTAACACCTTAGGTGTAACATTTAGCAGGAGCAAACTTGGTTCAGCTCATTTCTTGTTCTCTCTTCTCTCACACACACCACCGAAACTCTTTTCTTTCACCTCCCTGAACTTGCTTATGGTTATGCCTAAATTTTGCACAAATGATCCATATTTTAGCCTCACAAAGTTAAGTAAAAGATAAGCTTGAAGTTGCCTTACTAAACCTAGCCAAAATTCATCTAAGTTTTATGTTGAATGTGTGATGTTTCTACTTGCTTAGAGTACAGGATTGGCTTGATCTACTAAACCTAGCCAAAATTCATCTAAGTTTTACCTTGAATGTGTGATGTTTCTGCTTGCTTAGAGTATAAGATTGGCTTGATCTTTTAAACTGGAATTGGAGTTAAACATGTAAGTAAATGATTAGTGTTTATAGCATGTTATGATAGAGAATTGATGATGATGAATTACATATAATGTTAATGATTGATTGTGTTGGAAATTTCTACATAAACTTGGGTACTTTTCTGTTCTATTTTTGCATGTATGAAAATAGTAACTTAAGGATTGTTGTATGGATGATTTAATTTGGGATTTAAGGTATAATTAATGAAGAATTCATGATAAAGATAGGTGTTATTGAAGTGTTCTTACATCTGGAAAATTAGAGTTGTAGGTCTAAATTTTGGTTTCAATTTCATCTTCCTCTTTAGATCTATTTTACATATCTTTAGAGCATGAATTTGAAGAAACTCAAAAAAGGAAAGTTGTAGATATAGGTCTTAGATTAACCTCTGTGAAAGTTTCTTGATAAAATAGTGTCTAGAGCTTGAGTTATGCTTGTTTTTCCCAATACTGCCTGTGACAGATCCTTGTGTAGGAATCTTATATTATTTCCTAATTTTTGAGGACTTTAGAACTCGAATTAGTCAAATTATAAAACATGAAAAATGATTATTGTTGTCTTATTAATGCTTCTATGAAATAGTTTGGCTAGAAGATATCTTGATAAGTTTATGTAGTTATTTGAAGTCATAACCTAAAGAATGGACTGTTTTGATGTGGTTGAGTTCAAATATGGAAATTATGATTTGTTTAAAGAATAAATGAGTTCTTTTAATGCAAACATGATCTTAAGAACATGAGAAATCTGTATAAGCTATGGATGAATGAGCATTAAAGAACATGGGGTAATTATAAATGAAAATTGAGTAAATGTATGAATATATATTGCTAGAAAAAGTTTGGAGAATGTATAGATTTAGCTTGTTGAAATTTCATATTTAAAGTAACAATTTTTTGTTTGCTATAAGAGGCTTTTGATCATGAAAAATGTTCAAGGATAAGTGTAAATTATGAGTTGATAATGAAATAAAGATGTTCCCATGAATGTAATATCATTCAAAGTATGTAAGTGACGAATTGGGAATGATTGAATGAGAACTAGGAAATTATGTGAGTGTATAATCCTAGGAAAAAGAATGATAAATGTTTGAGCATAAACTAATTACAAACTAAATGGTGTAAAAGTCATGATGTATGAATGATTAAGGGTTGTGAATAAGATTGCATACCAGGAATAATCAATTGAGCATGCATTAAACATGACACATATACATGTGTAACTTTGAGCATACATTCGATTGATCAATTAGTAATGTGTACATGTGTGTATTGTTTGTTTAGAGGCACACATCGATAGACACCATCTAGACATTGTCCGCTAACTAGAGTAGAATGTGAGTAACCTAGATAGGTGATCTTAATTAGAAATGTGTTCTGTTAAAATTGTTTGATTAAACTTGACTTCTTTATATTGAATTGATATTGATATAATTGTGGCTTTGATGATTCTAAACAGTTGATTATCCGAGGGGTTCAATATTCAGGATTGTATTGGGAGTGTTTGTGAATTGAAAGTGAACAAGAAAAAATGGATTCTCAACTATTTGTTGAATGCCAGATATAGATCCGATGAATTGTGATAACTGAATGTGTTTACTGACTGAAAGTGATTAATGATATATTATGTGAAATGTTGCACTTCATTACATGAATATGCATATTCACATAAAGGAATTGTGACTGGAGTAGCCAATGTGAAAAGAGCTTTAAGCTCAGATATTGTGCACACAGAGCCACAGGCTCAACGTTTAATGAGCTCAGTATCCACAACAGATACGGGACAGTACTGAAATGAGTCCGGTATTCATAACGGATACGGGAAGTGAAATAGGTGCTTAATCACAACAAAATAAAAATGGAAGTGAGTTTATTTTGCATTTACATCTATATCATTACATGTGTTCATGAGATTGATTGCAAATAAATGTTAAATTATATTCAGACAATAATGTGAAATGCTTATGAACTTGTTGGTGATGTGAAGAATTGTGAAAAATGAGTGAACTTTTATGAAATGCCTTTATATGAAGTTTATGCATTCAGAATGTACTTGTTGAATCGAAATGATTCATGTGATATATAAGGCATAAATCTAAATGAAGTGTTATATTGACTTAGTTAAGTTTTATACACGTGATATATATGTTCTGTTTTGAGTCAACACATCAATGATGGTTCACTCACTGAGTTCGCAAAACTTATCAAAATTGCAATATTGATTTTTAGGTACTGAGAGAAGACCTTGCTTGTGAAGCAATCTAGTTGAAGTTAGTATTGTCCATTTCGGGATCAAGATATGGCCCAAATGTCTGGTCAGCTATCATCTGAAGAGTTTATGTAACTTCTCATCACCTGTGAGAGGCTAAAATAGTAAATATGAGTGATTAATGAGAGCTTAGAAATGCATTTTTCATGCTCATACATAATATGACATACAAATACACGTGAATAGTGAAAGTTTTGCACATGAAAGTAATTGTACATGCATTCATGAATGATTCCGGGTATAATTGGATTGAGTTATGACTTTTGGGGATTTTGAGAACTTTGTAGTTATTTATATTGAAAATTTTATCGATTAATGGAGTGGTGAATTTAGGGATAATTTCGAAAATAGTAAATTTTAGGGAAAATAGGAAAAAGGAATCAAAAGAATATTGGAGATAATTGGATTGTAAAGACGAGAGTTGAAGAAATTAGTTCAGAAGGAACTTGGTGACAAGTGTCACTAACTTAGTTGAGTGGCTTTGGCAAATTGTTAGAAATAAGTTATAGTTATCTGAGAGTTAAAAAGGGGCTTTTGGGCTCATTTAGGGTAAAAATGGAAGAAAGAAATGTAGTCTTGCTTTTTAAGAAGGGGAAACTTGAATTGAGAGAGAGAAAGAGAAATTAAGAGAGAAAAAGAAGAGAATTTCAGTGGTCGAGAGAAAAGAAAAGAGTTTAGCTAGGATTTCAACACTTCTTAGTCTTCAGAGAGATTTTGAAGTGGGTCAAGAAGAGAAAAAGGAAGATGGAGAGAAGAGATCAAAATTGAGCCAAAGATCTCTTCATTTGGTGAAGAATCAAGGTGAGATCATTTGAATCTTTTGGATTTTTTGGAAGAGTTTTAGGCCATAGAGTTAGAAACTACATCAGTTTAAGTATTCTAGAACCAATTTTAGTGATTGTGCATTGTGGGATTTTTCAATTTGAAAACCCTATTGAGTTGAGATTTGAGAGCTTAATGAAGTCAAATTGGTAACTGAATGGTTATACTCAGGATTTTCTAAGTTGCACAGTGTAAAATTTTGAGTCTTCCTTAGGGGTAAATTTCATGTTCTAACTTTAGGAAAAAAATATGGTTTAATCTAGGCTAAATTAGACAAAGTTATCTTCTGGAAAGTTGTAGCTTATCTTTCTAGCTTTCTAACAGTATATAGTATGAAATTTTTGGACATTGGAGTCAAAAGTTATGATCTTTATGAGTGGAGTTGCTTAAGGGTGTAATCTACTTCGTCTTACGTTGACTTTCTGCTTGGTCAAGCTGACCATCTGCTTCGTATTAGGTTGACTTTCTGCTTCATCTTAAGTTGACCATCTGCTTCGTCTTAGGTTGACTTCTGCTTCATCTTAAGTTGACCATCTACTTCATCTTAGGTTGATTTTCTGCTTCGTCTTAAGTTGACCATCTGCTTCGTCTTAGGTTGACTTTCTGCTTTGTCTTAAGTTGACCATCTGTTTTGTCTTAGGTTGACTTTCTGCTTCGTCTTAAGTTGACCATCTGCTTCTTCTTCACTGTTCATTTTGTATTGTTTGGTCCAATTTGGACCCCTTATATGATAGAATTTGTCTTCACGGTCCATAAAAGTTGTAGATCCTGAAGTCTTCTTCCAAACCATCCAATAATGACCTTGATCCGATACCTATAGCGAAAGTTATGCTAGTTGGCCCGAAATAGGTTCAATATGATTGAGGATAGAACCTTGCTTGATTCTTTTAGCCATGGCTTTCACATCTGACCTCCAAATGTAGTGATTCTTAGACCAATAGATTCTTAACACATATTTCTATCTCTCCATGAAAATTGGTAGCATTATGAATTTATTTGGAAAAGTTTGGTTGAAAGAAAGTGAGGGAATCTGTTGGAATATTATGAACTGGTGTGATTTCACTGAATATGTTTGGCTATTTCGGTTATACCTAGATCTATAGGATTCTAAATGAGATGATTTTTAATTTGGAGTAAACTAGAGATATAGGCTTACAAATTATCTGAAGAAGTTATATTGTGATTCAGTCTCTAAGATGATTAATTTTTGGATGGAAGTTGTGTATAGTATACTATTTTGGATAAGAGTAGTCCGAAAATGTTTGAGACATATCTTTCAAATTACTGAACCAAATCGAGTGATTTTGGTGTCAATAGAAACATAAGACATAGAGGAACACTTTTCTAGAAGAGGGTATGACCAAATTACATCAATTACACTCTCTGATTTAACGTGAACAGTAGACCCAAAAGTGTATCTTGGAAAAATCTAAAAGTAAGTCAATGAGAAATGAATTGTGATTTCAATTGTTTTAGTGAGGCATAAACCTAAGTCTAAATTATACTTAGATGAGTTTTGATATGAGAATGATTTTTGTGATGAAATTGATCCAAAGATACCCGAGATTGTCATAAACAATCATTGTACATAGTTCATTTCCTATATGTGCATTATTAAATACTTATAATTATGCAAAGTGTGATATATGTGTATGTTATTTGATGTAGAGGAGCAACTAGAACGTCAACCTCCAAACGTTGCCGGAGCTTCCAGATATTAGCTTTAGGAGCAACTTGTGAGTAACCTAGACGGTCTCACTTAATTACTTGTTTGCTTAAATTCTGTTAGAAATGATTGAATGAATGTGTTTTGATTGTTGATTCCAAACAATGAAGGCCCGATAATTGTGATATTGGAATGGGATAATGAAGTGTTGCTTGAATGTGAAAGTGACGAACTATGTGCTCTATAATATGATTGATTGTGATAGATGTATTCCATACATGAATGCATAATTAGCTAATGGCAGTTGTAATCAGAGTAGCCACTGATCAGAGCTTAAAACTCAACGTATGAAAAGAGCCTTGAGCTCAGACAGTGATTAAGAGTATAAGGCTCACCAAGTAAAATGAACCCTATATCCTCATCGGATAAGGGACAGTTATCAATGAGTCCAATATCCAAAATAGATACGGGACAGTTTAGGCACTCGGTCATAACAATATAACAATTGGAAAAGAGTCTCATGAACATTTCATATGCATTTTTGTTAAGTATGTTTGTTTTATTGAAATGCGAAATTGCCTATGCTTAAGTGAAAATGTGATACATGATTAATTATGCGAAGACGTGATTGTATAATATGTGAATTGTTATGTTGCATGAATTGAGTGGACCATCGATGATGGTTACTTCATTGAGTTCGCAAAACTCACCAAAATTGCAACGTTATCTTTTCAGGATCGAGAGACGACTCTAGCTACTGAGAGGCTCCACCAACCGTGTAGATTGTGTTTTGGCAAGTGAAGCAATGGCTTAAAGGTTGGTCAGTTGGAATTTTTGGACAGATTAGATAGATATATATATTTTTCTCTATCATGTAGTACTTTTGTATTAGGTTTTGATGATGTTCATATAATGAGGAAAAAGTTAGTTTTTAAAATATTGTGATTTTTTATAATGCCTTATAAGTGAATAATATATGATGCTAAGTGAAGTGAATGTAGTGATCGAACGTAACTCGCCCTTATCCTAGGATATGTACCAGAATGACCTCTAGGCATCCCGGTGTGTACCCTGCGGTAAGGGGGACCTACAATTTAGATAGAGTGCTTTTGTATAGTTTTTCATTTCATGTGGAATATTTTGCATAAAACAATGTGAACACATATTTTTTGGATTGTAAATATATGGATGGTTTGTAATGAAACAACAGTGTAAAACATGTTTTGTTAATGAAATGAGATAAGTTGTTTTTATGATTACTTATGATGTGTATGATTGTGAATGTGACTGCTCTAACATGCCATTCCTTAGGGTATGTGCTCGGATATTCTCAAGGATTTCGGTATATGTCCTACAATTGTGGTATGTTACGTCAATAATAATGTCTTTTAAATGATGACCCTGTTAAAATTTACATAATCATTTATATATATGTAACAATAAATAGCAAGATAATTAAATATTAGAAATAATAACTAGTTCAAAGTTTAAAATACATCAATAATAATATTTTATTCAATCATGGTACCCAATAATGCTTATTCTTTTAACATGTTCATTAAATGTCTTTATCAATAATCCTTTTGTTAATGGTTCCATTCTTTTGACGTGTTCATTAAATTTCTTGCTAACTAACCTTTTGATAATGGTTCCATAATCATAACATTGATTCTAATGTATACGATTGACATTCTTTGTTTATGAACTTCTCCTTTAACAATAAAATATTTTATTTCCATATGTTTAGTGCTCTTTGAATACTTACTTTTTTTGAAAAGAATTATGCTACAACATTATTACAATAAATTTTAGTTGACTTGATAATATTGTTAACAGTTTCAAGTCTTGAAATAAAGTTTTATGGCTATAAATCATAAATGGTGGCCTTAAAGTATGCCATAAACTCAACTTCTATAGTGAACGAAGCAATGATAGACTTCTTCAACTCTTTCGTAAAATTGCTCCTCCCACACTTGGTTAAATGTGGATTTTTCTCATGTCAAAACTTCTGATATAATCTAACTTTGAGTATCTAATAATCTCAAGGTGATTAAATCTCCTATACGTGAGCATATGATCTTTTATTCCTTGCAAGTATCTTAATATTTTCTTTGCAACTTTCTATTGTTCCAACCCAAGAGTATTACTATATTTGCCTAGCATTCTAATAACAAAAATGATGACCATTGTCTAATGTAGGTATGAATATACATTAAATTTCTAATAATAGATACTTAAGGAGTCTTTTTGTAACATTCCATCTCCGATGGGAAGGGTATTTTAGTAAATTGGGACGGGTTAGGAGTGTTGAATTCTATTTCGGCATGAACATACA
>JANVCQ010000231.1:38359698-38380953 GCA_025531925.1 Erythroxylum plowmanianum
CTGGCTTTTAAAAAAAGCTCTTATCAGAAAAGCTCTACTGACAAAAGCTCTACTGATAAAAGCTCTACTGATAAAAGTTCAACCAAACGGGCTCTACGTATCGTTCATTTTATTTATTGGTATCATTTTATCACTTTTTTTTAGTGCATGTCAATTATTGAGTTACGTATTCGTCTATTAAAATTATCATAACAAAGGTTTTCGACTCTCCTTGACATAGACATATTTTCTACTTTATTATTAGTATCTTGTTTAATTTATTTATTTCTTTAAATTAACCATTTAATTCTAACATTTTCCATAACTTAAAATGTAACTTACCCTTACGACACACCTGAATGAATCATATCCAACTTGTTGGTGCCAAAATGAGTTCTACATCCGTCTCTTAGCCACTCACTCCTCTGTCTCATTACTGGCCGAAACAGCTCCACCACTTCCTTCTCAACAATCTCGATCACATCCTTCCCATATGAAAACAGTAAAAACACTGTCTGAATCGCCTGACCTTATCTCTATCCCTTCAACTTATATAATCAGACCTGATCCTCAAGAACAAGTGATTTCAAGTGAACTGGTTTCACTTCCTGTCATCGATTACTCTCTTCTTGTTTCAGGTACTCCTGATCAAAGGTCTAATGCAATCCATGACCTCGGCAAAGCCTGTCAAGACTGGGGCTTCTTTATGGTACAGAACTTCACAAATATAATTAAGTACTGCTGCTGCTTCTTTTCTATCTTCATGTTTTTCTCTATGTTTAACTTATCAACGGCCCCACGGAACTTTGGTGCATATCAGGTGATTAATCATGGGGTTCCAGAGGGTTTGATGAGGTCAATTGTTGATGCCTGTAAAGGGTTCTTCGATCTGACGGAGGAGGAGAAACAGCAATACGAAGGGAAGAATGTGTTGGATCCTATAAGATGTGGTACTAGCTTCAATGTCTCTGCTGAGAAGGTTTTCTTCTGGAAGGATTTTCTCAAGATTCTTGTAAATCCTGTGTTTCATTCACCAACAAAACCTGAAATGTTCAGGTAACTGTGCTGCTTCTTTTAACTTGTTTATAATTGAAAGTTGAGATAATTTCAAAATCAATAGACGATTCAAGAATATTATTGAAGATTGATACTTTAGAATGAGTACCACATGATGTCAAATAATGTTTGATTTAACAAAACCATAATACTATCTCCATTTCCCTTATCGGTTATTAAGAACTATTCATAGGTTCCATGATACAGTGGGCCACTTTGTTTTGTTGCCTTCTGAGGTAGTTTGGGCTCTTCTTGGTGAATGATTGCTTCGTTTAGGATATGATGATAAAGAGTCGATGTTACACTATTCATAAACCAAGCGTCTCTCCTATCTCGTATGATTATAAAGCAGAGTTGGAAATTGCAGGACTGCAGGGCATCACAAATTAATTTAATCGAAACTCATAGAAGACAGTACAAACTACCTTTTATTTGAGTGTTGGAACTTTCCTAACGGGAGATTAAACAAGTCTAAATGAATTTTCTGTAATCCTGTTAATGTAGGGAGATCTCACTAGAGTACTCCAAAAGGGTCAGAGAAGTAGCGAGAGAGTTACTTGAAGGAATATCAAAGAGCTTGGGATTGGAAGAGAACTACATAGACAAGGCATTGGATTTGGAAGAGGGTTTACAAGTTATTGCAGCCAATTTGTATCCGCCATGTCCACAGCCAGAACTAGCAATAGGAATGCCACCTCACTCAGATCATGGACTCTTGACCCTGCTCATCCAAAATGGAATTGGTGGCCTTCAAATTCAACACCAAGGAAAGTGGGTCAATGTCAATGCCATCCCCAATTCCTTTCTGGTCAACACTGGAGACCATCTTGAGGTTACTCTATTTTTTTTTATATACTTCTCTTCTCTATGCTAAATTTGTTATGGACTTGCAGTTTAATTTTGGATATTATTTGAGAACTTAAAGCTCAAGTTTATGACTATATCATGAGCTATATATGCATTCTTAAAACTGAAGACTATTTCAATATCTTAAATATCCAGATTCTGACAAATGGAATGTACAAGAGTGTCCTGCACCGAGCTGTTGTGAACAACAAAGCTACTCGGATATCCATAGCAATGGCTCATGGACCTTCTCTAGAGTCAGTAGTTAGCCCTTCACCTCACTTGCTTCAGAATCACAGCAATCGACCAGCATACACCGGAATCAAGTATAAGGATTACCTTCAATTTCAACAGAGCAACAAGCTTGAGGGCAAAACCTGCTTGGATAGGCTTCGAATTTGACCACTTGTTGCGCTTCTGAAACTACGACACCTTGTCTGATGGAATCAACTTTAGTACCATCTCATAAAGAAACATTTATTAGTAAATTTATTAGAAATGAAGGAATAATTTGTTGGGAAATCACGGTGGGATCCAATCTCGCCAGCAACGGAATAATTACGAAAAGTTTTTGTATTTAGTTTTTCAAAAGTCAACATCACTTATAATTTTATGACATGATTAACATATAAATCATAATAAAGCAATAATCATAATTCGTACTTTATTCTAAAGCTTGGTCATATTCTTATCGTATTCCTCGAATCATTTTCAAAACTAACACTTCTTAACTACTGTAGTCGTACAAATATCTGACCTCCAATAATATCTACAAAATGTGTTAAGAGAATTTCACGATTGTTGTAGAGAGAGCTAGACAAGGAGTGATAGCTTTCGTAGAGTCCATTTATAATATGTTTTGGACATTGTAGTAATTTAATTGAAATTAATTTCTAATTATAATTAAAGTTTTAAATAATTCTAATTAAATAAGATTCAATATCTTATATTGATCCTTATTTATAAATATCTCATATTTAATTAAAAAATTTTCAAACTTTACAATCAAGTTCAACTTGATTAAAATATATTTTCTCTCTTAAACTCATTCTTTGTATGTGGCTCATTAGGTTCTCAAACATATTTGTAATGGATATATTTTAATTCTCTAATTAAACAATGTATATCCATAGATCAACGTCTAGTAACACATTATAACTACCTAATATTTAGGAATGTTAAAGTAATTTTGACTAACTTTTGTGCATAATTTTTACGTATATTTCAAATATTTTATCATAAATGTTCTCACTAGACATAGAGTATAGAATTAATGTATACTATATTTTAAGTCCAATCATTTTAGTTCTTTACCATTAGTAATTGATTTAATTAATTATATTTATAAAATATTTTACAAAGTATCATTTCGCCTTAGCCAAGGATTTTTAAAATCAATACTAATCGAGAATAATGCAACATTCTCCTAATTAGGATGATGGATCTTATATCAATCACTTAACCACTTTCATATAATTCATATAATTCATGTTATATCTAATGACTACTAAATGAGCTATCATTGACTATAACATGATATAAGTAGTATCAAAATATAGCAATCTCTATATAAGATAACTTTGGAGATCTTAAATCAAATGATCACTTATACAATCATCACAATGAGAATTTTCATAGACATATAAGTAATGTTTCAAATGGATTTCTCATATGGGATTAGTTCAGTAAACTTGTTCTCTAACAAACACCCATACATTTGTTTAAGTATCTCCATCATTTAATCTATAATATCGACCTTCATAAGGAAAAGCATAACGTGTATTAGTCTTTTAATGTTCTATTAGTCTCTAATATTAATAGAAAAATAATTAAGAATAATTTAGGAATAATACATAAATGCAATATAAATCTCATAATTATAATCTCATTTGCATTATCTCTTGGACTTTATCATAGACATCTAAATATATACAAGATAAAGAATGTCATTAAATTATTTTGTCAATAAACCAAAACCAATAGCTTGGCTATAGGGCATAAACCAATAGAATGCTCTCGTATATTCACTTAACTTCTAGAAAAGTGTTTATAAAGTATATATACACAAATATCTATCCAGTTACTACTACACAAAATATCTAATTAACTAATTAGATTTAATAAATAACTAAAAATAATTAGGTGAATTAATTACATTGACTAGATAATAAGTACCACACAATTTACCAACTCAGCATTCTTCTTTGTGATAATTAGTAGCCCATATGTCATGATTATGGTGGTTTGACTAATATCTTCTGATACTCTCCCTCAAGAGGAGCATGTTTGATTATAATGCTCATTTTGGCTATTATCTTTTGAAACAGAATTGGTTCCAAGGCCTTTATAAATATGTTTGTTATCTGTAAGAAAGTAGATAATATGCAGGCTTGATAATTCTAGCTAGAACTTTCTTTATTATAAAGTGACAATCTATTTCTATATGCTTTGTTCTATGGTGATACATGGGATTTTTTTAGATATGTAATGTTGATTGATTATCACAGTAAGCCATTATAGGCTGCTCATGCTCAATCCAAAATTCCTTCATCAAGGATAGAAGCCAAACAACTTCGCATGTTCCTAATGCTATAGCTTTATATTTAGCTTCAGTTAAACTTTTTATAACAATATTTACCCAAAAAAAACTTCTTGTAACAATAGAGCATTTATTTAATCTCCAGCTAATTAATGAGTCTCCTAAAAAAATAGATAATAACCTAATACTAATGTTTTAAAATTTGTACATCCTTCCCAATCATTATCAGTGTACTTAATCAGCTCAAATTTTGTTATAGCAGACAACAAATACATTGCCTTGGTGCTCCTTATATGTATTTGAGAACTCAAACATTAGCCTGTCTATATGTTTTTGTAGTTTTATCCATAAATTGTGACAGGATCTGCACTACATATCTGGCCTACTGAAAGTTAGATATATCATCTTCCCAACAATTTATTTGTATTATGTACCATATGTAAGGTCATCATTCTCGGAAGCTATCAACAACTAGTGATTAGGATCAATCAGAGTTGAAATTGGTTTATAGCCAAGAAAACCATCTTCATTTAACGAGTCCAACTGTTGATCTAGCAACTTCAATGTTGAGAAAATACAACAAAGTACTTAGATCCTTTAGTTTGAACTTAGTTATAAGGAACCTCTTTAAATGTTCTACTATAAGAACTGAGTTACTTGCAATAGCTATGTCATCCACGTATACAAATAAAGCAAAAACACTTTCTAAACCTTTCTTAATAAACAAGTAATTTGCCTTACTTTACACAAACCCACACTCTATCAATGATTTTACAATTTTAATATTCAAATGCCTTGAAGCATATTTATGACCATACAATGACTTATTTTATTTGCAAACCAATTTCCCACCAGTACAACCTACATACACCCTCTTAAGATGATACCCTAAAGGCAAATGCATGTAAATCACTTCCTCTAAATCACCATGAATAAAAGCATTATTAACATCTAATTGAAATAATTGTCAACCTTTAATTGCAGAAAGTGTTAAACATGTTCAAACTATGCTTTGCTTAGCTATATGACATAAAGTATCTTAGTAATCAAAATCAAGTTGTCGACTGTACCCTTTTGCAACTAATATGAGCTTACATCGATCAATACTCCCATCAACTTTCAACTTTACCTTATACACCTACTTACAACTAATTATGTATTGATCAAGAAAAACAGGGACAAATATTCAAGTGGTATTTTCCTTTTAAAAATTAAATTTAGATTGTATGAAATTTTTTGAATGAGAAAACTGAACAACTTGAGAATATGTATTAGGTTAGAAATTTAAGACAAAGAAGTAGATAACAATTTATAACTAGAAGAAAGATGGGTATTAGCAGCAAAACGGTGAATAGGATAAAGGGTTTTAGAAATAGAGGAAATAAGGGAAGGAGGTAAAGTATATTAGTAATCATAAAGATAGGTAGGCAAAGATTTGACTCTAATACTTTACCTAACATAGGTGGAACATATGGGGATAAAGAAGAAGGTGCATGTATCATTGTTGATGAATAAGGCAAAGGAGAAGAAGTAGATTTATGATTAAATGTGATATGTGCACTATCATCATGTAAAACATTAGAATTAGAAGGAAAAATAGAAGTTGCATTAAGGTAAGAAAATAAAAGAAGAGCAGGAGATGGATATGAGGAAGAGGAACTAGAAACTAAAATTTTATATGATGAAGAAATGGAACAGGAAAAGATGCTCTTATGAAAAATAACATCATGAGGAAAAGAAACATAATGAGATTCTAAATCATATAGTCAATAACCTTTAACTCTATGATGATATCTAATTAAGACACAAAGTTTGTATTTAGGGGAAATTTTCTTT
Source organism: Erythroxylum plowmanianum (assembly GCA_025531925.1). Classification (NCBI taxonomy): domain Eukaryota; kingdom Viridiplantae; phylum Streptophyta; class Magnoliopsida; order Malpighiales; family Erythroxylaceae; genus Erythroxylum; species Erythroxylum plowmanianum. Next base: position 38,365,955 of record JANVCQ010000231.1, read on the forward strand.
CTATTATAAGCAAGGGTAGAAGAAAAACACAAGGAACTAAAAATTCATACGGTATCATATTTTAGGGATTTGTGAAATAAGATCCCATAAGGAGTAAGATTATTAAGGACTAGAGTAGGAATTCTATTGATGAGCTAAGTCGTCATAAGAATAGCACGTCCTTAAAAAATTTTGGGAAAAAAGTCTTAACTCTCTAGTTGCAAGGAGAAAACATAACATAATCTTTTGTATTCATACTAAAGATGGAAGAATCTTAATATAACAAAATGACTTACAAAGGGAGGCTGCTAATAACTTCAAGAACTTGATTGGTACAGGTTTAGATGCATCTCCATCACTAGAGGCTGTAAGCCCATTCATCAAGAAGAGAATCTCACACATGGATTGCCTAGAACTAATTAGGACTATTAGTGATAGAGAAATTGTGAAAACAAATATTTAGCTTAATGGCGATAAAACATCTGGTTCAGATGGATTAAATGGTTGTTTTTACCAAAAATGGAATGAGGTTGTTTTTGTTTAAAGCAAGTGTATTAGAATTCTTTTCTAAAGGATCCCTCTTCAAAGAAATAAATAAGACTTTCTTATGCCTAGTTCCTAAATGCTCTAACCCATCACATTTTGGTGATTTCAGGTTGATAGTATGTACCAACTTATTTATAAGGTCACTACTAAAATCCTTGCTAATAAAATTAAAACAAGTACTCAACTCTATTATTAGTGAAAATCAGGGGGCCTTTATGAAGGATATAAATATTAGAGATAATATCTTGATTGTTTAGGAACTATTAAAAGGCTATTCCAGGAAGAATTCCTCACCTAATTGCCTTATAAAAGTGGATTTTCACAAAGCTTTTAATTGTGTTAGTTGGGATTTCCTGTTTAAACTAATGAGTATCTTAGGTTTCCTTAATATTTTCATTGGTTGGATTAAAGGTTGTATATCCTCCACCTCATTTAGTGTTATAATGAATGGCACTCCCTCAAAAAAATTTAAACGAAAGAGGGGAATAAGGCAAGGGGACACCCTATCCCCCTACCTTTTCATCCTTTATATGGAAGATTTGTCTCAGGTAATCAATTATAATTTTGGGAAAGCTCTTAAGTTTAAATTACACTTCAAATGTAGAAAGCTTCTTCTAACTAACCTATGCTTTACTGATGACTTTATTTTATTATATAAAGCATATTTAAAATCTATCTAGCTTCTAATGGATTCTAATTTCCAATTTAAGGCTCTTTTTGGTTTGGGAATTAACCTACGAAAAAGTCATTACTTTTTATCTCAGAGCACAAGCATTCTAAAATCTTACATTAGAGCGATAACTAGTTTGACTAAGAAGCTCCCCTTATGTTATATTTGAGTCTTCCCATATCTACAAGTATATTAAACTTCTCTCAATGTATACCTCTAATGGAGAAGATACACAAAAGATTTAGCTCATAGGTGAACAGAGAACTCTCTTATATTGGTAGGGCGCAATTTATTAAATGAGTCCTAAACTCCCTTCATATTATTGGAGCTCACACATTTTCTTCTCTAAAAGTCTTACAAAAATCATTGAAAGAATTTTTAAGGAAATTATTATAAGGGGTCAAACAAGCAATGAAAATCAAGCTAAGGTAAAATAGGCTTAAGTATGTTTGCCTATGGAAAAAGGAGATTTGGGGATTCATTATTTAAGGACTACTAACAAAATTTTAATATTAAAGAGACTGTGGTCAATTCTCCTGGAGAAAAACTCCATTTAGCTATGATGGATGAACAATTATTTTCTGAAAGGAAGAAGCATACGGTCTTTAAATGATAAACTAATTGATAAAGTTGAAGGGTAAAATAAAGAAGGATGTTAGTTGCAAAATTGGAAATGGAAAGCTAGCTAACCTTTGGTTTAATAACTGGATTGGAAATGGTCCCTTAATACAAAATCAATTAGCTAGGATCTATTTACTATATTTCCCTAGGTAATCTAAAGTGCAGACTGTGACCGAGGAAGGGGATTAGAACCTACCTACATAAATTAATAATTTAGGCCCCTTTTATGCTCCTAATTTGAATAACCCGGAATGTTATCTCTAGAACAATATTCCTATCAATATGCTCTCTATTATGAAATGTAGGGAAGCTTTTACTTATCTGCTCCAATAATTGAGTGGCACCAACTTGTTTGGAACAAAATCTTACTCCTTAAGGTTTCCTTTTTACTGTGGATGGCAATTAAAAATAAGCCTAATACATTGGATATGTTGCATTACATAAACCTCAGCCCCAACTACCTACCCTGTAACCAGGGGGAGGAAAGTAGGGAACATTTTTTCTTTATATGCCCCTATTCTGCCACTATTTGGAACACTATCAAAAGCAAATGTCATTAGACATTGCTTCCTAAAGACTACAAAAGGTATTCGAGTGGTTCTTAGATAATCCTAGGACTCCTAAGGATTCTAAGAAGGTCTAACTTTTAAGAGTTGAAACACTCATGTATGAGATATAAAAAGAACACAAGCTCAGAAGATTCTAGAAGAAGAAAAGATTATAGAACAACTCTTTATATCCTTACAATGCCCTTCTAAATGAGCAGACTATTCTTAGGATATTGTGGACTCTTGAGGACTTAAACAAGATTTTGGTAAAGAGTGCACGCAATAGAAAATAAAAACTAGAAACTATAAAGTTCATTGTGAGGTGGAATTTGACACATCAAGGATGAGATGGTCAAGTGGCGTCTGCTTCATCTTACGTCAACCAAAAAGAGGAATTAAAGTAGTACTACTATGAAGATTGGAGAGTTAGGACACTCTTACTTGGGTCTCTTTACGCTTTTAGACAAGAATATGTAATGCAATGTGATGGTATCCTTTGAAGTTGCTCTAAAGCATCAACCCTAATTTGGAAAATTTGAGGATCTGAAGACTTTGTTGAAGTCTTCTGTTCCCTTATTATTAATACAACAGTTGGTCCCTGAAATGATGAGTTCTGTTTATTCCTTAGTTGTTTATTTTGGTCAGGGAAATTTTCATATTATCCGCCTATGTATTATACCATATCAAAGTTTGGTGCCCCATTCTTTACAATTTTTAATAGCAATTTTTAATTTAGAAAAGGAGCAAATAATACACAGATAGGATTTTGGCCGCTTGAGGATTAGGACATGTCGCTACACACATTAAATGGGGAGGAGAAATGTAAAATCTTATAAATCAAATGAGTCCCTCAGTGGGTTCTGAAGTTGGACACTAGCAAAGATGCAATATCTTGATTAAATGCATTGATGAAAATTACAATATTGTTAGCCCATACGTTCTCCCTAACTTTGTAGATGCACTAGATTATTACCTAGTGACCTCAATTGGTCGTATTATTTTGTGAGGTGGAATGGAAAGGATGGTTATGTTGAGGCATGAAATTTAATTTATGTGTGATCATATCATAAATATTAAAGTTGTCTTCTTAGCTCCTTTCTCAAACAACATTTTAATAAAATTAGCCTTTTTGAGTAGAGAGTACACATTCTAGCATGAGCTACTTCATCATTTATCCTTATCATCCCTCTTTATCCACTTATTACTTTACAAATGAGAAATAGACTATATAAATTATGTAACATTTATAAAATTGCACTCGAAAATCTTATTATATGACTTATTCAACAATGTGTTATCACATATGTTAATTGGTAATAAATTTGGAAATGCATACTCTTTTTTTTTTGAAACGTTTACATCAAATAAATAGAAAATTATTTACCATCCATTGAAGCATTGAAGGATTCCTATGGCTCCTGCCAAAATAAAAGACTGATAACTTGGGTGGACAAGTACTAGTGAATATGAAAGCAAACATAATCTTTGGTTGATATATAGTAATAAAACATTCTTACTAAATTTACCTACTTCATTTGTTAGATGAATATACAAAAAGGGATCCGTAGAAGCTGAGAAAATGTGAAAACGAGAACATAGACACCCTACCTTGATTCTAATCTAAACAAGCTTGATTAGACTAAAATTACCACATTGAAGAGAGTTAGGCTACGGTGATTCTAATCTAATTAAGGTCAAGGACAATTAAAATAACTTGATTATGATTAACTTTGAAAACATTGACAATTAAAATAATTTGGCCAGTCCATTGGAAACCTAAGGGCCTTTAACATGATCATAAATATTGGTTACAATAATTACATTGCCAAACAATATTTATGTAATATATCAACCCTATTTTAAACTTAAAAAATATTGTAACTAACATATTTTTGGAGATAAAATTAAAATAAAAAGCATTTCTTGATTTTGAAATATAATATCCCTAAAGTGACATATATGTCATGATAATAAATATATTTCTTGATTTCTTTTTTCCACTTAGCATTACTGAGAAATACACTTGCCGTGAAATTATAATCAACGTAAATCCAAATGATTGATGTGTAGTCTTTTTATGCTCATATTTCCCTGGGTCCTGTTTCATTGTATGCAATCTTAACTAACGCTGAGTGTTGGTATGCAACATTCAAACTCGTGAATTTTCCACCACAAACAATATCTATAGATGATGTCAGTAAGTGCACTTCAAGTGGAACCCAGTTCCCTCAAGTCTCCTGCATGTTCAAAGTTTGAATTGCAACAGTGAGGAAAATTCGCTGGTTTCGGGAGTGGGGCACCTTTCAAATGCTTATCTAGTTAGATTTTAGGGGACAGGACTTGATTTCCTTCAATGTCGCTTTACGCAACCACTTGCCTCAATAGGAATATGCACCAACCCAAAAGGCATGCCGTATGTATGTGGTGATCCGAATTTCAAAGAACTTTTCATCACATACGGCAGTGAAATAGGCAAGAGTTTCCTCTTATTGAAGCATCAAAAAAGACTTGAAAGTAGCTTACAGCTTGGTTTCAGTGGCATTACTGTTCCTAATTGCGGCACTTCAACAATTTCAGAAGAGCATTTTTTTTTTTGTTGTTCGCGAGATATTTTAGGAATGTCCCAATTATAGGAAGATATTTTTAAGCCATCTACATCAAGACTAATCCCCTCTCGAGTCAGGTAGGTCTCTTGCGGGAAATAAAATTCTAGTCCTAAATTTTAAACGGCTGCATATATGAGAACGATTCGAACCCGTGACCTCACTTAAATCAAGAGAGCTCTTTACCAACTTAACTGCGCTTTAAAATTTTAGGAGAGCAAATTTTGTACCTGAAGTTCCGTAGTCTTCCCTTGGGTTGGTGACCAAAGAATTTAGGCCAGAAAGTAGAGAAGTGCTGGTAGGCAAGAGAGAAGAGACCAAAGTCCTGTTGAGTACTTTTCCTAATCCCGCCAAGGTCGTGCATAGGAGAGCACTATACTATTTATAATGGACAAGTTTTCAACACTTGCATGCACACTTTAAAAGGTGCGTTCTTCGGCTGCTCAAAACTTTTCACACTTTGCAAATCAGAGTGCTTTCTCTTTCATTCCCAGACGGTGTCTTGTTTCTTTTATGTGCTAAATAGAAAGGATTCTTGAGTACTTTATATGCAAAGTTCTGAATCGTCAGTGAATATTGATTTTTCATATTGCATCAAACGGTACCAACACAGGCCACTTTCTATCTAGCTCATAGTAGTAATATGATAATAAAAATAAGTGCATTTACAATTTAAACAAAAGACAAAGGAAGAAAGCGGATTTTGGTGAGTAAATGGCCCATTTACGACTTTGTAAAAGCAAGCGCAACGAGGGATAAGTAGGGGTAGGTTTTTGCTGGTTCTTTATGAGGCCCTTTGTTCAAGAGCTGCTGCTTCCCACATGCATAAAAATTTTTGATCATATGAAAATTAATGATGGAACCAAAGAAAGAGTACAAAAGGCTCGTAGTGTTGATGAAATTCAACATCTTAATTGAGTATGCTGCATCAACCCTTGTCATCATTCCGATTCTATTAAATAATTATTCCACTATCCATGCCAGTCTGACGAGATCCTTATCATAAATGAAAAGAATCCGAAAGCCTGAGAAACAAGAAAACTAAGATCGATACACGTCTGCATATTCTACAGCAGATTAAAAGTCTAATAGGAAAGATTTTGACAGTGTGCCAAGTGTTTTAACTCCAACTTTTGGACCTTCCAGCATTATTATTAAAGTATAAGCAGGTGCAATTGTGCATAAGAGCATCTATCTCGCATTATTTATTACATGCACAAGGACACATCTACACACCAGTGCCATCGCAATACAAATACATACATCCAGAGTTGGGACATCGAGAAAAACAAATCGACAACTACAAACACAAACATCATCCGCATTCCAACTGAAACAACAAATAGAACAGTCATAGTCCCGAAACAAGCAAGCCGTTACTTCTGAATACAGGTGCACTCGACCCCAAGCAATCAGCAATAAAGGGCTGCTTTTATCCGAAGCAATCAGCAGCAATCAGAAAACTTACTTTGGACTTTCTAGTTTAGTTTAATACCAGCAAGATTTATGCAAAAGGACAGTGGGTCCCTAGATACCTAACGCGCATGCACTAAATTTGTAGGGTTTACAAGTCCTCATTTAGACCATAGCCCACCACTTCTGCCATCCCATGCGTTCGTATCTTTTGTGACTTCTGTTAACCTTTAATCCATAACAAAGCTAAAAGATAATCATTTCTGGTCAACAAACACAACCCATTTAACCCCAAGTCCTGTTAAAATCGTATCATTCACACTACCACTCCCTTTCATTGGCCCATTATATAAATCTTCAGGGAAAAAGGAGCCCCACCTGTAAAAAGCCTATGTAGTGACTTCAAACTCATCAATCATTCAAGCAAAGAAAAATGTGCTAGGCTGCTAGTTTTTTAATTCATTCTTCCCTCCACCCCTTGGTCAATTGTAGGAGTGAGCGAAACTTAACTTTGATTCGCTCCTAGATTTTTTACTTTGAGCTTCAATGACTTCAAGTAAGCTATAGCTTCATCAAGTACCAGCAATGGGTCCTTATGCTCTGCACCTGGAACTATGGTCTTGAGGATTTTCAATGTTGCACGATTCTTATCCCTTCTCGATTCCTTGTTTCCCATATTGGAAACAACCTCCTCTTCTTCAATTCGGCTTATAATATAGCTCAAATCAGAAAATGTGCGTGGAAATTTTGATTTAAGTGAGCTTGTGTCCCCAAGAGAAGACTTTTTGTACCCACCATCAAGCAATTTCTGCCTTTTGTTTGGCAAAGCAGAACTAGCAACTTCCTCTTTCATTTCCTCCTCTTGTTCTTGCATCCCATAACATGGCCCGATCACAAATGGAGAGTGACCAGTGCTGGTTACCTCATCATCATCATCATCACTGTAACTATCACAACCATCACTGCTAGAATAAAGCAACGCATTGATTTCTTCAGTGTCTTCATGCATCTCACTTTCCTCATCTTTTGAGTGATTCCCATTTGATTCTTTATCCTTCAGTTTTTCTGGATTCATTTGATCCATTTCAGCTGCACATTCTTCAGCCTCTTGATCATAACCAGATTCCAGTTTTGCACCAGCTATAGTTGGTTTATGGATAATTGAACAAAAGGGACTATACATGACCCTTGTTCCATTCCCAGACTGATCGAATATAACATATCCCCTATAACATGCAGGAATAGAACTAGGCAAAGCCTCCACCCCAGGACAATAAGATAACTTTTCTTTAACAGAAAAGTTCTTAGCAGGAGCCAAATTCTGGAAGTGAGGGGGTAAATGGCCATGCATAGCATGGACTTGATTGCTTTGTTGTGGAAACAGACTTGGGAAGCTTGGGACTGGAAAACCAAACATGGCCACATCTTCAGATGGCATGCAAGTGCCAGGCTTTGTATATGTTGGCAAATATCCCTTTTGCTGGGGCTCCAGTGATGAGCTCATGCGATTGAAGTTTATCGATTGCCAAGTATAATGCGGTGGACAAAGCCAAATATTGCTGGCCTTAACTAAGCAACCAATGTATTTACCTGAAATTAGCAAAACAAAAAATGGACCAAATAAGTATCTGACAAAGAACATCTGCTTATCTTGGGGTCAGAACAGAAGGATATTCCTAAACTTACCAAGTTTGCTGCTTCAATACTTGATGCTAAGAAATTGCTGCTTCTCTCCAGAACAACAAAAATGAAAAAAGGCAAACTACAACTTCCAGCTTAGTATCACAACGCAAACGGAGAATCCACCTACGTAACCGGCTTAAGCAAATGACGGAAATATTCAGCCTGTAAAAAAGCAACAAAAATTCCAGTCTGATTACTAAGAAGTTGTGCTGAAAACTATGCAGTTAAGAACATAATAGCGAGTAATCTACGCAGGAATTAAGCGTTTAATTACAGTATAAGTCATGTAAATGAAAAAAGTAATCAACTGCATCATGCAATCAGTCTAGTAAAACAGGCATAAATTTTCACGGTACTAACCTGGCAATCCTGCAATGGTTGATAGCATGCAATAACTCTAACTATAATAGTATGTCTCCCAGCAATTCCATTCTCATATTTTAATGCCCGAAATCTTGTTTGACTTGCAGCTTGGCACACCATCACTTCTTTCAACACCTCAAATCTCAGTCTATCTAGGTACAACTTATGACACGGAAATTCCTGGTAGCAGGAGGGAAAAAAAAAGAAAAGAAAAAGGGGCAAGTCTTTGCTCCTGAAGATAAGGTTGCAGTGGCTGAAGATCTACAGAATAACCCTGCAATACAAGTTCAAGGGCACTACTTTGCGGAAGACATCAACTGATCGAGTCAACCAAGGCATTTTGTTCTGTTTAACCCACTTTTAAGCTTCACTTCTAAATCAGTAATGGTACTAGGTGGTGCAACCAAAATTTGCTGCAAGGTAGTAAACAAGAAAAGACATAAGAGCTAGAAGTGTCCCAGATAAAATCAACACAAAAATGCAATTAAATAATGGAAAAATATCAATGTAAACGTTCCAACCAGATTTCCAAAATTAATAGAAAACACAAGTAAACGAATTAATATAACGATTTCCACACTATTATTAAGCAAAACACCAAAGGAACAAGATTACTAGAAATCCTTTTTTCTCTAGTTAACTCGAAGCTTATCACTGTCTCTTTCTCCACCTTCTATGTATTTTTAACTGATTTGAGAAATCGATCAAGCAAAAAGCACGCAAACACTTTTAATCTTCCCCTAATTATTTACACCAAAAACGTTCGCTAATTGCACCTTCCAGCTTTCAAAATATCAAAAAACCTTAGCTGACTTGGTAGATAAGGCCATTAAACTTCATAATTCTCACCATACCAAGAAAATCAACCATTTAACAGAATCTTGAGGAACCCAGAAACCAAACTTTATCTTTTACTAAAATACAAAACTGCCCAACATTAAACCAAAAAAAATAATTTCCCAAAAACAGATAGAAGATACACAGGAGAATGAAAAAAAATTATACTCTTGAACGTTCAAATATATCAGGAGAAGAAAAAAAAGAAGAACAAGACAAACCTTCACTTCAATCACTTGCAGTTAACAATAAAGCTGGTACCTTTGCTCAGATCCACCCTGAACAGTAACTTGATTGAGAGCAAATCCTCAAGGGGTCACAAAGGGCGCTGATAAAAAGCTGCTATAGCTAAAAAAGAGAGGAGCTTTGTGTTTAAAGTAGTAAGTGAATAAACGAAAGGCTGGATTATATAGAAAACTCTTCACTATTGTTGGTGGCTGGTAATGTACCTGTTGGACAACAGTACTCGACTTTGGTGGCAGTTACTTTAACCATACATGAGTTATTTGTCTACCGCTGATTTAGGAACTTCACACAAGCAAAAATTATTGTACTCATGACTAATATAAATTATTAAATTATGAGGACCAATTTCTTTTTTTTTTTGCCCCTTCCTTTTTCACATGTCACCTTATTGAATGTGAAAAGTGAAATCATTGCAGATGAACTACCAGTAAGCGTACAGTGAAACCTTAAAAGAGCTAAAATGCAAGTTTTGAAATGAGGAAAACTAATATTAGATTATCAATACTCATTTCGGATACTATTTCTTACGTCAAAGTACGTGCTTGTAGAAAAGTAGATGGTTGAACTCATTGCCTAGGATTATCTTCAATTTATTTGAAACATTAATTAGGATCAAACCTTTAAAATGGATGACTATACTCTTTTTTGGTTATAAGGTGTTAGGATATTAGCCTTAATAAAACAACAAGCTAGATATTAAATGGCGACTGAAAATCTTCAAGTTCTAAGCAGCAAAATGTATAGGCAGTTGTCCAAAACCTGGGTTGGAACAAACAATGAATGATAATAGTAATAATGTTTGTAATCATAGTACAACATGAATTCCTAACTGGTAACTAAGCACGAGCCATTTCTAAGTTATAACAATAATTCAGACATAAGCATGTGTCATTCACTCATAAGCATATACACTACTCATTGATCACCTAATGGCATGATTGATCATTAAAAAGAAATTTCACCCAAAAGGAAAAGTGAGAAAAAAAGAGAATGTAACAGACAAAAGGAAAAGAAAAGGAAGAGGCCTGCAGGTTTAATTGACCTTACAAGTATTCAAATGGGAGTAATGTATTGTGATTGATAATGAAATGTCATCAATTGCCGGTCCCCAATGTCTGCCCTCTATTCACAATCATATATTTGTCAATATTCGATACGCATACACCCGTGTAAAAAAAGCTACTCTTTTTTTTTTTCAATTACGTGTATCAATTAGAAATCGGTATCCCAGATTATTTTGTTGAATACACGAGCAACAACACCCTTGTTTTCGAGCTTTTGTTGCCTCGTGTCGAGGGAACAAAGAACTATACACCGAATTTTTATACAACTCTAATCAACATTTTAAAAAATTAGGCCAGAAATTATATCAATAAAGTAAAAAATTTAAAATTTAAAAGATTTAATCAGTGTTAAATTTTAATAAATTCAATTAGAGATTAAATAAAATTTAAAAATTTAAAAATAATTGAAGAATATTATCTTTACTTATTGAAAAATTTAAAACTTAATTAAAAAAGAAGACTATTAAATAAAAATTAATCAATTTATAAAAATTAATTAATTTACAAAATTTAATTAATTAATCAATCAATCAATCAATTTTTAACTTAAAAATCAAACCAAAAAATTAATCAATTTAAAATTTTTATTATAAAATTAACTGAATTAGTTCGAATTTTAAAATATTGGCTCTAATATGATTAGGTCTTCCTTTTTGGAAGTACTAAAAATTTTAATAAAATTTTAAATTTAGAGATAATTATCAACAAAATAGTAAATGAGTATGATATAGGAAGATTAATGATTTAATTAACAATTTTAAGAAATTATAAATTATATATGTTAAATATTTAAAAATTATTCATTTTTTCAATTATTATTTTATTGATATTTTTAAAGCTAATCGATATAATACATGATATTTAAATATTTCATATAAAATTATAAAACAATTTTCTTTTAATTGATAGAAGGATAAATAGAACTCTAGAACATTTCACACTGTTTCTTTTAATTCAACTTTCGAAAATGTCAAATTACACGTTATTGTTAACAACCATGCTTTAGTAGTAAGATTATCAGTTAACCCAAACCGTCATTAATGACACGTGTTAAGTTAATTGGCTTGCTGTTTGCGTAGAATGTGCATTCAACAATCATTTGTTTTTTCTTTTCGGAATTTACATTCAAAATCATTATAAATGATACCTGCCTTCTTTTTGCGCCTAAATCAAAGAGGAGTGTTTTAAGTCTATAGTGGAATCGTGTCATATTATTAAAACAAAATCACCTTCGAGTTTTACATGGAGAAAACGGGTAAAAAGATAAATTAATGGACGGGCAGAAGGATAAAGTTGTGTAGTTTATAATTTGTTAAGAAGATAATCTATAAAGCAATCTAGAAAGGAAAAAATTTGAGGATGAAAGCAAGGATGGCAAATGTGGTCTAGTCAACACCGGTCAAGATTGCTTGGTTTAAATCGGCTCTGCTCATGGCTCAACGAAAGGTACAAAACGACATCATTTTGTACCTTTTTTAAAAATAATAACAAATTCGGGCTGGCTCTACCTAGCCATTGCATGAGCTATCTGGCTGGTCATTTTGTACATTTTTTAAAAATAATAATAAAATCAGGCTGGCCTCGTCCAGCCCTCCCTTGACCCATCTGGTTAGAAGTCGAACCATGGGCTCGGCAACCCTCAACCATGCTGAGCCATAGGTCGTTAGCCCGTGGCTTGGCCCATTATTATCCCTAAATAAAAAGTTACTCAAACTATCTATTACTTTAGTCATTTTACTTTACAAAATGTTTATATGTATGTAAATAAATATTTGATTGGTAATATATTAATGTTCAAATATTAACATTCAATCCATTACAATGATAAATAAATCATACAATGCAAACTGCAAATAGCAATATATATTCCAAAATTAATTTAGCATTCTTTATCTTATTGTCAAATTATTTGGATCTTATTTTTCCATCTCTATCTTCTTTTAAATTAGGTGAAGAAAATGACAAATAAAGTACATAAAGAATTTTCTTTTCAGTATTTAATTTTTAGGTTGTGATAAAGAAAGTATAACAGAATTAGGAACCCCATAACAAAGAAACAATTTATTTTCATGATAACATTGCCTTGACAATCTCCTTTAAATGAAAATTTTTTCATTCTCTTATAAATAAGCATTTATTTTCTTTTATTCTTTACTTTTTGATATAATGGTCTTTCATATTAGTTTAGACCAAAGTAAGTAAACATATTAGATGCATACTTTTATAGCTACCAAATATAAGTTTCGATTATCTGTACAATTAGTCAACAACATCAACTGATTGACTATGAGATATAAACCAACAACTAGTTTATTGTAATTTTTGTAATATAATTATTTATAAACATTCTTTATCTAATGCATATTCATCTAATTAATTGACGTGTAAGAAAATTTTTATAGGATAATTGTATATAACAAATAAAATTATGATAAGTTTATAATTATAAAATTTGTATTGCATATATATATTATCATTAAACTATTTTAACATTACTATATTGAGACTGAACATTAATAGAGGAAAAAGACTAATAGATATTATGTTTATTTCCTATAAAAGAAGTAATCGAAGTCATAATCTAAAATATGTAGCTATGTAAACAAACGTGTAGATAATTATTAAAGAATAAGTTCACTAAACTAACCTGATATGAAAATTCTATCTAGAATATTACTTATACATCTATAGAAATTCTTATTGTCATGATTATATAAGTGATATTTTTTTCGTTAAGATCTTCAAAGTATCTCATACAAGGATTACTATGTTTTAATACTAATTATTACTATCCTAGTCAATGGTAGCTTAATTGGTAGTCATTGAACATAAGATGAACTATATAATGTTGGGTATCTCCCTAAATCTCAAATACTAGCTCTGTGAGTTTTGTATGAGTGGACTTTGTTTTACTTACAAATGGTGGCCCACTAAGTAAAGAGTACTTTGACTGACTCATAGGTAGTAGGTTTGGTGGCTTATTGGAGATGCCAATTTATGATAAGATAAATAGTTTAAACCCCTTTTTTCTATGTAGGAGTGTTGTCGTAAAAACTAGAATAGAAGAGGAGAAAAAGAGAGGTCTACTCTATTGTTTTGGCGTGTGGGATGATAAATGTTTAATGAGATAATCAAGAGGAAGCGAATCATTATCAACAAGTATCTAGTGTTGGTATCTCTTGGGTTTGTAGAGACTACTAAATTGATTAGGTTTTTCAATTTGTACTAGAATATAGAGATCATTGTACTTATTATTGAGACCATTGTTGTTAGTTGTCGATTATACTCTTACTTATTATAGTGGATTGATTTTAGTCTGTGGAGATTCAGACTGTGATTTTTTCCTAGTTAAGAGGAGTTTTTCACGTAAATTACGTTTGCGTTAATTTAGTTTTTTGCTCTTTATTTCTCTTGCTATTATTATTGAGGAAGTTGTAGTAATTTTTCCCAACAAGTGATATCAGAGCTATGGTTAGAGGATTGTTGAGTGGGGAAAATTACTACTTGTTTGATTTAGGGAGGAATTAGTGTGAGAAGAGAATCGGTGAGAACAATGTTTCCAAATTTCATGTTCCCTTGTTTGATTGGAAAATAAACTTTTGGGTGTGGAAAAGTACTATGTGGAGTTGTTAGTCTAATAAGATTTAGATGGGACTTTAGAAGTGGACAAGCCAACAAGTTTAAATGATACCAAGTGAGTGTCGATTAAGAAGAAGGCTCCAAAGTGTGTATGTCTTTAAATCGTTGACTAACATCTTGTGCTTGAGATGTGAGTTGTACTAATTGAGGATGAAGGAGTGTACAATCTTGCAAGACCACATTAATTTGTTCAACCAACAAGTGACCCAATTAAAGAATGTGGATGAGAAGATCACCGATCAAAAACAAGCTCTCTTGTTGTTAGCTTCATTACCCAAGTCCTACTAACCTATTATTATGATGTTCCTTGTTGGTAAGGAGACAATTATGCTAGATGAAGCTATGAGGGCATTGAGGGAGAATGAAAGGATGATGACACATATTGATGGAGGTTCTCCAGATGATGGTGATAGAGCACTAGTTATAAGGGAGTTTGAGGGAGGGAGGAATCAAAAGAGAAGGAGAGATGGCTCAAGGAGGATATCGAAATCGCGCTCGAAAGACTTCAATAACATGGAGTGTTATTGTTATAAGAAGAAGGGCCACATCCAAAGCTGTAAACGATCTAGAAGGGGGGTTGAATAGATATTTGAACCTTTTTTCGCAAAGAGTTAAAAATAACAAAGAATTAGAAACCACTAATTTAAACAATTAAAACTAAAATGTAAAAGAGTAGGGAAGAAAGACAAACATTGTTTTTATAGAGGTTCGGTGCAAAGATCTACATCCTCTACCTAAGCTCTCACTTAGGATTTTGGCAAAACACTTTACTACACACTTTTTAGTT
>JANVCQ010000231.1:38465779-38493750 GCA_025531925.1 Erythroxylum plowmanianum
TACTTGAGAAAGCTATCGATTTGAGATGATGAATTTTGAACATGAATTGTTGTTACACATAAGTGAGATGTTATGGACAAAGAAGGATAGGAAATTATGAAGAATGACAATTAGTTGTAAGTAATGAATTAAATGAAAAGAGCCTAGAGAGTTTGATGAGATAATATTGGTAGTGGAGTGGTTATGAAATGATGTGCGTTAAAGGAAGTGATTTTGGGACAATTTAGATTGAAATTAAGGTTAGGAAAGATGAAAGGAAATTCAGTGTGGTAAATTGAGCATCTTTGCCACGATGAAGTCAATAGTTCATCGTGGCGAACTTTTCCCGAATGATAAAGGGAAATCACTTCAACATTTTCGCCGCGGCGAACATTCTGTTGCCGAGAAGAAGTCCTTCACTGCAGACGCTGTAATTTTTTTTATTTTATTGGAATTACTCTAAGGAGATTTTCATGAGAATGAACTCACGTTTTATGATCTCTGAGTTGGACTCTGGAAACGGGATCCAACATAACTTTTGATCAAAAACTGGTTAAAGTGCAAGTATTACATTCTAATGACTAGGAAATACATTTAAAGGTTTATTTTATGTAAGAAAATACCGAGGTAGTTGTGTTTTTTGTTTATAGATCCAACCATATTTTGCAAGGGAAGTTGTTGGTGGATAAGCTCTAGGAGTTCAATTAATCAATCAATAGTCCTTCTATTATTTTAAGGGATTTAATTAGTACATTATTTGAATCTAAAGCTAATGAAAATATGTGTTGGAGGAATTACTATCATAACTTCAAGGAATGTGTGGATAAGATGACAATAATAGACTTAAGGTATGAAAGGAATTTTTATACATGAAGCAACAAACAAAGCTCAATATGGCGGATTAGGAAAAAGCTGAATAGGGAACTAATAAATAGGGAATGGATTATTTAATTTCCTAAAAATAAAGCACTATTTATGAACCCTTTAATTTCGGATCGCACTCTAGTGTTGGTGCAGAATATCTTTGAAAAGAGGAATAACATGTTTCCTTTTAGGTTTAATAATTATCTAGAAGATGAGCAAGTATTCAATGAAGTGATTATAAGGGGGACGGCTAAGCTATATTAGGGTTATAAGATGTATTTGTGTGTAAGGAAACTCCAGTCAATAAAGGAAGGATCGAAGGGGTTACATTTTCAGATTGTTCACAGAGCTTTCAGGATTGGAGTTTAATAAGAGCTAAAGCTATCTAATCCTATATATCATTGAGTGCTTACCACCTTACTTCATGGTTAACTAATATAATATGTATTCAAGAAAAGTAACCTCTACTCACCCAGTTACGCTTACTTATTACAACCAGGAGACTATATTTAGGGAGTACCTCTTTAGTGGAAAAAGTGCAAAAGAGATTAGGAGGCTAGTGTAATATGAATTTATCTCCAGCTAGTAAATTACAACTCATCAAGTCAGTACTGAGTTCACTACAGATTTACTGGGCTTCCCATTTGTTATATCCAAAATGCTAACTAAGATCATAGAAATTTTTTAAAAGGTATTTCCTAAGGGCTGGGAACAAGGAAGGGAGAGTTGTGGAAATAGTTAGTTGGAGTAAAGTGTGTAAACTATTGGATGAGAGGGGATTGAGAATCACTTCCATCTAATTAAGCAATAAAGTGCTACTGGGAAATATACTATAATATGAAGGATTTTGGATAACAAAAATTCTCTATAGAATATATGGTTGTAGGTTTATTTGTCGAAAGGCACAATTTTATGGGATTTAAAAGAGAAATCTAAAATATCTACTAAAAACAAATGTTGAGATTGAGGAGTTAATTAGCTAATTGCATAAAATATAAGATAGGCAATGGTGAGAATGCTTCGCTCCGAGGGATCATTGATACAATCACGGCTCATGATTCGAATCCTGAGAGATAAGTCCCCTAAGTGAGAAAGTTAAAGTCCAATGAATAAAGTAATTGGTTCAAAGGATCTTAGCTGTCAAGGTAGGGAGGAGAAGTATGAAAGACTTTATCACTCTTCAGAAGTTTTCACTAAACAATCTTGTATAAAAAGATTAATAAGTAGGGGGGACAAAAGTTGACATTGGTAAGAGTGATCTGCAGCAAGAATATTCAACCTGAAATGTCTTTCTGTTTATGGTTACTGACTAAGAACAAGCTTCATACTTTACATATATTACCCTAATTTCATAATAATAATAGATGAAAATTTTGTGAGGAGGAGCCTCAGTAAATTAGGCATTTATTATTTAACTTTTAGGCTTTAGCCCTTATGTTTTTAATGTGCGGAAGAAGAGGGATAGGAGAATTTTCAAAGATTATGTGAATCTATCCAAACTCTTCTATGAGAAATTAAGTAATGGATTAGAGAACAACTGCATAGTATAAAGAGAAATAAAGTTAGTATCTAGTTAGAAGGAGGCTCATGCAATCAAACCATAAAAGTTCACAAAACCTATGAGATGTGAGAACATATGTTTTAGGAAAAAAAAATTAGGCTATAAATGACATAAGGAGAACCAAGCTTTAAAAACCTATAAGCTTAATGACAAACTATTACAGAAGTTGACACGTTTATACTTTCCATATTAAAGTGCAGTAATCTCCATTAAGGGGGCTGGTTTTGTGCAAGCTCATGTATCCTCTGTTTTGCATGATGATCTTCCGGAATTAAGACGCCGACTTCACACGGCTTGTAACAAGTTGGAGAGGCTAATTAAAGCAAATATTGCACAAACCACACCTTCACACAATTCATGAACAAACGCCCCATCAAGTTGCATATAAATGCCAACCATCTCCTACCTAGCTCTGCCCCCACACCACTCAGATTAACACAAACTGCAACGAATAAGGAACACACTTCTCAAATCATTCAGAGTCCTCCTACCCCACCAGTATCGCTCTATCTCATCGTCTTTGCCCTTCCGTTTTGTGTTCTTGACTTCTTTCCCTTCCTCTCCTCCAAGCTCTTGGCACTTGGTGGCGGTGGTTGATTTCATCTGGGTAGGGTCGAAAACGTAATTCAAACGTGGTTTTGGTGATATATAGTTATAGGGGTTGGTAGAAATATATAGGAGAGAGAGAGGCAACATGGAATTTGAGCGGACTAAGGAGTTGTTCTTGCTTTGGTGTAGAATCAAAAGCATTCGTGAGGCACTCGTGGGTGGTAACCACACCGCTTCCAGGTTTTGTACTCGCTAAAGATCGTTTCTTTATCTTCTTGTTGGCATTTTTTCTCTGAAATTGTACAAGTTTCATCAACTATTGCCATTTTGGTGTTTTCCAAATCGGCGAGCAAGCTCATTTTCGCTTGATTGCGAGTCGTAGCTTTACGTGG
Source organism: Erythroxylum plowmanianum (assembly GCA_025531925.1). Taxonomy (NCBI): domain Eukaryota; kingdom Viridiplantae; phylum Streptophyta; class Magnoliopsida; order Malpighiales; family Erythroxylaceae; genus Erythroxylum; species Erythroxylum plowmanianum. Next base: position 38,469,125 of record JANVCQ010000231.1, read on the forward strand.
TTTTGTGTTGTGTTCAGAAGTGGACTTGTAAACAAAAAAGACATGGAATTGGCTCGTGGGTGTCGAGCCAAGGATCAGATCAATGTGAAAAGCTCTCAGAATGGTGGAATTCGATCGAATTCTGATACCCTTCTGGAAATTAAGCTTCCTGATTCACGAGTTATTCGAGTTCTGTCTCGCTCGTTGTTTTTGGTTCTGGTTATTCTTACGTTGCCTTGCGTAGGCTCCATCTTAAGCTACCTTTCTTCATGTTTGAATTATGATGGATCCGCATATGATTATGGTTCTGATTCGACTGGTTTTGATTATCTGGATTTGTTGCTGCAAGATCTGGCCAATGAGGGCCTTATCAAGAAGGGGGATAAAGCACTAATTGTCAGCTCGGGCATTGGGGTTGTGATCGATGGTTCTAGATTCTTAAATGCCAAGGACATTGATTTCGTATTGGAATCTGATTTAGAGCAAGAGAAATTTCCTGATGCAACATTTGATTTGTCATTTGCTTTCAGTTTTGAAGATGCAAAATCTCTGGATCGTGTAGTCAAAGTTGGGGGAATTGTGGTTACCAAAATGAGTGACGACCTTTCAAATGCTTTGCAGAAGCAATCAAATTATGGAGTTGTGTATCTTCGGCGTTATGATTCAACAATCGTGGCAATGAGGAAAACAAGCCTGGTTAATGAGTTGACAGATTCATCAACCAGGAGCCGGCTTTGTCAGTTGGCTTTAGAGGCCAGGAAAGTGGCATTGAAGGGCCTGGAAGATGTTCTTCTTGAGCCACCGAGAAAGGCTTTGGCACATTCAATGAAGTATTTAAAAAGGTTCAACTATCTTCCTGATTTGATGGGAGATACTTTAGAAGCTTATCCACGCCGTGTCTTCATTAATGTGGGCGTTCAGGAGGAAAAGAACGGTGTTATGGCATGGTTCGCCGAGAACTATCCAACTAGGAATCAAGATTTTCAGCTTTATAATGTAGAATGGGCATCTGAAGAAGTTTCCAGCAAGGGAGCATCATCAGCTGATGTTTCAAATTGGTTACTGAAAAATGTGGGAGATGAGGAGTTTATTGTGATGAAGGCAGAAGCAGATGTGGTGGAGGAGCTAATCGAGAGAAGGACAATTGGTTTGGTTGATGAGTTGTTTTTGGAGTGCAAGAACCAATGGCTAAAAGAGGGGAGGAAAAAGAGTAAGAGGGCTTATTGGGAGTGTTTGTCTCTCTATGGAAGGTTGAGAGATGAGGGGGTTGCTGTGCATCAATGGTGGGGATGAAAAGATATATAAAGACACCCACACACCTAAATTACGGCTTGTCAAGTCTTGAGTGAATAATTTTCATGGTGCCATGTTTAAGTTTATATCAATGACTAAAGATTGCTCGTGTCATGCGCAAAAGATGATGCTTCCTTAGCAGGCTTGCTGGCCGAACAAGAAAGTATCATTCCTAGGTAGCATCAAGCTTGCGAATGTTCTATATTTAATTGTGAATAATGTAATCGCCCGGTATTTAATAAATTCCACGTTTTCATTAATGGAAAATGTACAATAAATCAAGGTAAAAGGGCATTAATACCTTTGCTTTGAAAATATTTATAGGAAGTCCTATATTTTATAAAAGGTCTGGAATTAGTTTTACTAGTCACGTCACAAGATGATTAGAATTAGAATACAAACCATAATTAATCCAAATCACAAGAAGGTGTATCTCAAATAAATTGATATATTAATTTTATTAAATTACTATATTTATATTAAAATATGATAAACGTATTAATTATTAATAACATATTTATTAGTTTAATGTGATGATAAATTAAAACTTTTATTTATTGTACAATAGTAGTAATACATAAAATAAGCAATAATACTATTAGCACTTATTTACTACTTTTCTTTTGAAAAAATAAAGGAATGTATTAAGCTTAAAAAAAGCAAACATAAATGTGTTTTACAATACCTTAAAAAAAGGGACAAAAAGTACTTAGGCCAATGAAGCCATGCAAGCAAACAAGTTGTATACGAGCTAAACAATGAGCCTAAATTTGGCCTAAGCAGCCATATAAATTGAACAATGACCAGCACAAAGGTTTCCCGAAAATAGAGGATCAACATGTACATATAAAGCACTTAGTCACGAGGCAATCGCTGATTGTTTGGAATCACCCAACTGCAATGAAGATGAAGTATAATCTGCATCCTTGTTTTGCCAATTATTTCGTAGAAAAGAGCATTCCTGTGAACTGTTTTGTTTTGGGAAAATCTGAGGTTCCTTTCAGTCCATAGACCATACATGTTGTCCAGAGAGATCTTATATGTGAAAGTCAACTTCATTCTTGAAGTACTTTTGACAGCTAAAATCAATGATGTTTCTAGAGCTGAAGTATATTTATCCAAACATGCAAAGAATAAATGGATCAAGTTCTCCTGTGCATGATTGCATAAAAGTTAAAACACACACTTGGTATGGTGAGAAACTTTGACATTCTATCAAGGGTGCTCAATTTTCTTTTGATAACTATTCACAAAGTGAAGGAGGCATGCGAGTTTGACTTCTCGAACTAAACCAACTTATGCAAATTGACTTTAGTAGCCTGGTTCCTTAGAAGAACTCTGCAAGAATTGTTAGAGATTCTTGCAGATAATAAGCCTAAAGATGTGTTGTTCCAGAGGTATATATTTGTAACACCTCCATATCCGATAATATAATTAGCATACCGAGTGTTATCATATTCTTAAATACTTTATAGTTCGAACTACTACATTTTCTATTTAAAACCTCAGTATTCTAGTAAATACTATTCACTTTGTAAAAATTTAGACAAAATTTCCTCTTTATTTACTTAAAACCTCCTGGAAGAAATTTCAATACGCTTCTCATGCAAGCTACTCAACTCTTCATCTCCATTTTAAACTCCTTGACAAAATAATTTACCTATCTTTCAATATATTTCAACACATCTAAACTAGATTTCATACATAACTTTCATGTATTCATATATAATTCACAATAAAATCCTGTAAGATCTTTCACTTCTTTATGTGTACATGCCCTAACCAAAAACAAAAATAACATTTTGTAGTACATCCACCTCCAAGTCTTGTCTTATCTTGTAACTCTTGTCTTGTTGTAGATCCACCATAACTTTCTTCTAATTCTCTTCAAAACCTACTCGCAGAAAAAAAATTCACACACTGAACTATAGGCTTAGTGATGTTCAAGCAATTCTATTTCTCATTCAATTTAATTCATTCAACTATAACAAGTATAATATATAATATTTTTCAAATATAAATATCTTCATTTATTTCTAAGCATAAATAGGCCTGCCTGTCATCCATACCAGAATAAATGGAGTTTTTAAAAAAAAACCTGCTAGTGGAGGAAGACCTCCTAAGGATAAGAGACATAGGGCTAAAGAGAGGGCCAAAAAAGGATCTTTCGTGTATAATCCTGCATAAACCCGAATGTTATCAGTTTCGATACGTAGACCAAATAATACAATGCAAGCAAAAGGTCATAGATTCATGGAGATATAGAAGAGTATATAAGTTATCATGCTTGCATATCTATCTATATATATATATATACACACACACATATATGTATATATATATATGTAATTGCCCCAAAGTAAAATCCAACGAAATTGTATTGCCAAGTTGGATAAGTGGGATTTTTAAACGTGGGACTGGGTTCTCAGAACCATACAATATTTTCTTTTTTCTTTTCAATATTTACATATTAAGATTGAGCTCTCGGAGCCATACAGTTTATAACTTAAATCAAATATCTTACACTGGAACCAAGCTCTCGGAGCCATATAGTTTGATAACATACATCATGACGTAGTGCTACTAACTTCTTAATTGACATACCAACCTTAGCACATTCCTTCAATTCCTATCTATTTTACTAGGGGCAAATCTAATTATTTCATAATAAAAGCTCATAATAACCAATTCAAGCTATTCCATATTCGGCCAAAGTAAATGTCATTTCTTTTACTTTCCGTTATTGGTTTTAACTTAATTCATACAACATTCAAGACATATTAATCTCACCAATTAGTTAGAAATAACATGTATATCAAGTTTCTCAATTTAAACACAATGTATGTCAATTGGGGAAAATATAAATTATAAGCTCAAAATCCAATTAATCATATATACTACTTCATTTAGCATCCAATTAAATATTTTTAACAACAATTTTATAAACCCCCAATTTTATTTCAAGAATCCTAAATTACATAATACACAATTTTTAGGGAAAAATAGAATTATATGTACACATACCAAATTGATGTCCAATTCTTCAAATTAAGCGTCCATCAACTTCAATTTCACCAATAATTCCTTATTCCTTCTCTTTCTCTTTCTCTCTCCCCTTCATTTCCTCCTCTCTATCTTCATAATATTACATAAACATTTAATTTCATGCATTTTATTCATCAATGCATGCAACTACACCAAAATCATGTACTAAAAATAATCAAAACTCCATTAAGCTACCTTATAAATTTTTGGGTACTATACATCAAAAACACCCATACACCTTTTCTTCATCTTTTCCCAAACTTTTTGTTGATATGGTGAGTTGAGGGACCCAAGGTTGATTTAGTATTTAATAGTTGATTTGGGGGTTAAAAATAATGAAAGTTGGCTTGAAAATGAAAGAAAAATGGAGAAGAAAGGAGGAATGGTTGTTTTCGGCATCCTTGTTGAAGAAGAGAGGGTAGGTGGTCAAGAAAATGACACGTGGTCCCCTTAATAACACTTTTTCATTTTAAAAAAAACCAAAATTAACTTTAACTTTTAATCTATTCTTTTCTTCTTCTTAATAAAAATACTCATAAGAAAAATATCAACCTCACATAAAGACCTTAATTAATATCATTTATTTCCATTAATACTTTCATTTTTGACTTTCTCCTTTTCTCAGTTCAAACTTTGACCACTAGTCAATTCTTTGTCAAACCCTCAAAACGAAATCATTTTGAGCTCTAATTTGATCCTCGGGCTATTCTTGAACAATATTATCCGATGCGAAATAAAATAAAATATAGTTTGGGTCCTAGGTGTAACTATTCACCTTGGGACACACTATTCATGACCCAAAAAGTACTATTCATGAAATTGAAATTTTTAGGGTGTTACAATTATTCCCCCCTAAAATAAAATTTTAGCCTTAAAATTTACCTGTCAAATAGTTGTGGATAAGACTTTCTCTTGGTTTCTTCTAGTTCCCATGTAACTTCCTCGACCTTGTGGTTCGTCTATAGTACTTTCACCAGTTGAACTACCTTGTTCCTTAGCTGCTTTGTATCTTTTGCTAAAATCTTCACCGACTTCTCTTCATAAGTTAGATTTGGTTGTATTTCAATATCTTCCAGTTTTATAATGTGTGATGGATCAGACCGATATTTCCTTAACATAAACACATGGAAGACATCATGAATCTTTTTCATATCCTGTGGTAATGCTAATCTGTAGGCTATTGATCCCATACGCTCAATGATCTCAAATGGACCAATGAATCTAGGGCTTAACTTATTCTTCTTACAAAATTGAAACACTCTCTTCCATGGTGAGACTTTCAATAAAAACTTGTCACCCACAACATATTCAATGTCCTTTCTCTTCAAATCCGCATATGATTTTTAGCGATCAGAAGCAGCTTTCAACCTTTACTATATAATTTTCACCTTATCCTTGGTTTCTTTTATCAATTCTGGACCCACGAGCTTGCTTTCACTAAGTTCTGTCCAACATAAGGGTGTTATGCAGTTTCTACTATAAAGAGCCTCATACGGTGCCATCTGTATGCTTGCTTGATAGCTACTATTGTATGCAAATTTAATTAAGGGTGTTATGATTGGACTCAAAATAGAGTAGACATTAATTTCATGCTACATCTAATCGGAACACTGTATAATGAAAGATTTAAATTATATTAAAAAATTATGCATGAAAAGGTTTGTTAAAATCAATTTGACATTTCTAAATATTTGAGTTGTCATTATGTATTGCTAGATGTCAATCTTGATATATGAATATTAGTTGTTTAATTAGAGAATTAAAAATAAATTAAATGAGTTTAATTTATCTAAAGCTAAATATGATTTAAGATTATAAATTTTATCCATAGCCAATATATTTGGCAACCTAATGGGTTATACATAAATAACGAGTTGAAAAGAGCAAAGATATTATAATCAAGTTAGATTTGATTGTAAAGTTTGAGAAACTTTATGATTAAATATGAGATATTTAATAAATATGAATCAATATGAGATATTGGAACATATTTAGGTATAATTGGTATTTAATTATAATTATTTGTAATTCTAATTTAAGTTTAATTGATATTAGAAATTAATTTTAATTAAATTGCTAAAATGCCCAAAACCTATTATAAATAGGCTTCACTTTAATAAAGTTAGCACTTCTTGCCTAAATCTCTCTACAATAGTTACAAATATCTCTCAACTCATTATGTAGTTAATGTTAGAGTTGGTCATCCCATTTTCTCCTTAACATTGTGAATTTATTTTTTCAAATATTTGTATCTGATTAAATATTATTAGAATTGAATATTGAATTTTTATATCAACGTGATGATGTTACATATTAAAACTTTATTTTGATATGAAATTATTAATTTAATTTTAACATATATCTTTTTTTATTTTACAAACAAATGGAGATAAGTTCAAGTACTCCTGATAATTCAATCTCTTCATGAAGATTCGATAATATAGATTGGGCTCTTGCTAAATTAGTTTTTGGAATGAAAAATCATATTATTTTTTTATTATGACAAAAATTTGGAAGGTAGGGGAATCACCAAATTAAAGAAGCATTTAGTTGAGATCAAAGGTGATCTAGAGTCTTATAAAAAAGTAATGACTTGAAATGACAGATGAAAACTTTACTTGAAGAGTATTATAATGAGAAAGACCAAAGGCAGAGACTAAACTATAAAATTGATAGTGGAAGTTCTTTTGCGGTGGTTAGGATGATATTGGCAGTATTAAAGGTGGTAATCCTACCTATCAAGAAAGGAATGCTAACTGATGTGAGGAAGAGAAGAAGATATGTCTAACGTTTTTTCTCTATGAACAACTCCTCAAGCTTAACCTTCAATTCTTAGTGCCTTACAATCTAGAGAAGCAGATCATAATATAGACATAGCAAGGGCTAAAATAGAGGTGTGATGTTGGTGTATTGTTTATTTATACTCAATCTTATTATTACTAGCTTATAATGGATTCCATTACCTCTTACGATCCAAGATAAAGCTTCTTCAATTAATAACTACATGTATAATCTTTATAGTAACTTTGTTTATGAAATAAAAAGTTATTTAGATAAAAGAAGAATGATTGTTTAACTTATGAGTGTTCAATCATGTGTGATGGTTAGACAAATAGAACACATAAGCTTATTATCAAATTTTTAGTTTATTCTACTAAAGGGATAGTGTTTTTGAAGTCCATTGATGCATCTGGCCTTGTCAGGAATGTTGATACTTTATTTGAGATAACTGATGAAGTTATGAATGAAGTGGAACTTGAAAACATTTTGTAGTTCATCATTGATAATAATTTTGCTTATAAAAAACCAAGTATAATTCTTTTTATTAGATTCCTTGTACTGCACATTGCATTGACAAGAATTTATATAGGAGATGCTAAATATTTTTCTATCATTGATAAAACTATATAGAAAGTAATAAATGGGATTAATTTCATCTATATAATTGTGTATAAGTTATAATTTGATGAGAAATGGGTTTACTAATAGTAGGAATTTATGTCATCCTACCATTATATGATTTGGCGAATAATTATTTATCAGTTTAGCATTTTTTTAAATAAAGAAGAAGTTGAAATAAATTTTTACAAGTAATAAGTGAGTTACTTCTTAGTATGTCGTCTAAAGTTGGAATGAAGGTTTTCATAAGTATGCTTGAAGATCATGAACTTTGGTCCCAATGTAAATTTTTCATTCGAGTTTATGAGCCTTTGGTGAGAGTACTTCGTTTGGTTGATTGTAAAAAGAAATCAATATGTTATTTTTATGATTCCATAAAGAGAGCGAAATCAGCGATAAAGGATAATATGAAAATAGGCCTTCCTTGTATATACCTTATCTTACGGTTATCAATGAAAAATGGGAAAAGAAACTTTACTTTTTGTTTTTTGTTGCTAGGGTATTTTGAATCCTATTGTCTAGACCATATTTTGTAAAGAGAGTTGATGCTAATAGGGAAATGTTATTAACTATCACAATATTGTTTCACATAAGATGATGCAAGGTCTTTTTATCTCACAAATAGAGGCATATAAAGATATGTGTAGTGATTTTTAGATGCCCATTGTAATTTTTCAAATAGATAATATTAATCCAAGTATATATTTTTCTTTATTTTTGTTACTCATTTGAAATCAATTAGCATGTTATTATGTTTTTAAGGTTACTTTTATTGTCTTACAGTTACCTAATGAGACCAAATTTGAAGTGATATTTCAAAATTACAAAGGTTTGTAATTCGAATTCTATATTAATATGTGACTATAATTAGGTGTGAAAGGAATTGGAGCATATTTGAATTCATCTACTTTAAAAAAGAAATAGATTGGAGCTAAAACATTGAATGATTTGGTTTATGTTCATTATACCTTAAAGCTTTGAGAAAGATATGTTATTATCGTTAATAAGTTGAATATAAATTTTTTGTAAATTTTTAGTAATTAATTTTTATTTGTTTACTAAGACTCTTACTAAAACTAGTAGTTCTATAGATCGAATTTATCTTGACCATATCAAAATTTTAATATATTGAGTTTCTGAGGAACCTAGTTTTATATATGAGAATGACTTAGAAGATAATCTTAGATGGAAAAGTATTAACATGTCATTTGATACAATGAATTTGAATAATGAAGATGATGAGACTCCTCTTAATGATGAAAATTTTGTTCTAAATTAAAATTGTAGCCTATGCAATTTGAATGAATATGCTATTGAATAAAGTTTTATATTTTCAATTTTCTCTTTTCTTTTAATTTCATTTGTATTTGATGTACATGTCAAATTTTATATATGCAATACAAATATAAAATTTTTAACTATAAGTGTTTTTGTTTTTGTTTTCACTTTTACTTTGCTTTGTTCCTCGACACAAACTCTTGTTATAGTGCTTATGGACCTATATAACTCTTATTGTAATGCTTATGAGCCTATATTATTCTTACCATATGATATTTTGATATAATTATTCTTTACTATATGATATAAATTATAGTATTTTAAGTACTTTGTATTATTCTTAGTTTTATATTTGAATGATAATTAAACGATCTTTTCTTATATAAATTGTAGTTATTGCTTATTAGTGAAATATGTGAAAAGTAATATTAATAGAAATAAAGAGATAGTTGTTGTTTTAAAATTTATATTATTATGAGTTTTGAGACATGGTTGATTTAAAATTTAAAATTGTATAATATAATATATTAATGGATTATTTTGTAATTTATAAAATTCAAAGACAATTTTATAATTTTAAAAATTATCTAAAATGGTATCTGATATTAACCAATATCAATTCCGTACCATACCAAAAATAAAATTAGAACCACGTTTGGTATGATATTCATAACATTTATCTTTACATCTCCTCTTGAAATTATATTTTGAGTGTCATCATCGTCACACGGGTGAAAGTTATTGTCTCTTATTTTTTTGCACCTCTATTCCTTTATCATACTGTTCTTATATGCCTTTTTCATAAGGACATATCTTATTAATAGTCTTCCCACTCTAAAACTTTATTTCCTCCTTTATTAAATTAAATTCTTTGATAGTTTTCCAAGGGGTTAATTACAATAAGATCCCAAACTTTTCTCAATTTTGTAGTTACAACTTGAACTCCAAACAATGGCAATAAAATTTTCGAACTTTTAATTTTTTCCATTATAGCTTGACGTTAGTCTCTCTGTTACGTTTGTGGACGTGACTTGCTACATCTTCCAGAAACCTTAACTATTAATATATCTCAGCCAAAATTAACACAACAAATAAAGATTAATGAAACGACATCATTTAATCACATAACTAAACACAACGTTGTTGTTTAAAAATGGAATTTCTAAATCAGTTTACGCAGTTCTAACGCCCTCACCCTTCATTTTTAGTTTTTAGTTTGTTCTCCCTATGCCTCAAGCTACTCTCACATTGTAGTGTACTGTACCAGCAAAATGTTCACTTCAGTTCGTTTTTCCGATGCCCTCAACCCTTCTGGCATCGTAGCAATCTCATTTTGCTCTTGCATCATAGTTAGCCACATTGTAAAAATGGAACCCGTGGCTATATAAACTGATCTAGGGATTCCATTTTTAACAACAATGTTGTTGTAGTTGTATGATTAAATGATGTCGTTTCATTAATCTTCATTTGTTGTGTTAATTTTGATTGACATGTATTCATAGTTACAGTTTCTAGAACACATGACAAATCACGATAACAAACTTAACAGAGAGACTAACTTCATGCTAGAATTGAAAAAAAATTGAAAGTTTGGATATTTTATTGTCATGTTTTGAAGTTTGGGCTATAATTATAAAATTAAGCAAAGTTTGAAAATTTTTTTAATTAACCCTTTTCCAAACTATAGCAAATTTTGTAATTTTAGATATCTTTGCTATCTATGGCTCCATCCTATGCTCTTCACAAATTTTTTTCTAAATAATTACTTGTATTTAATTTATTTATTTTAATTCTTGATTAAGAGGGAGTTTGAATCATATATAAGATGACTCAAATTTTAACTAAAAACTTTAAGACAATTGGCTATGAACCATTTCTTGAATAAAGTGGATGTAAAAATTTAGAATCTTAATACAACCCCCCTCAAGTTTAACACGCCACTTGTTTATTCTTTGATCATCCAAAAGTTTGTTAGTATTGTTAAAATTTTCACTTCCTTTAAGAATAAATATTTATGAGATTGTGTATACAAGAAACGAGTCATAACCCAATAATTTAAAATTTTAAGTAAAAATATGATTGCATTTATATACTAACCACTGTATAATGAAGAATTGTAAAAATTTGAATCACTTATAAATAAAAAAATTAAAATTTGTATTTAAGTGCACTTCAATTGTTATTAGACATTGTGATCAAATGAGAAAGAGGTAAGAAATTCTTTTTGTTGTCATCATCGTTCATCTTATAAACGAAAACTTATGTTTTTCATTGCCTACAGTACAACATAATGTCACCATATATTTCTTTAATTCTCCAATTTGGCTTTTACTCAAGGGTTTGTCTCAAATGTTAAATATTAACTTGACATATATGTTAAATCGTAAAGCTTTGTTTCTTATCTTTTCCTTGGCCTTCTGCTAGCAAATAAGTTCGGCACAATGTACAAAAAAGGAGATACAGAAGAAAATGACCTAACTGAAAAGCTTTACCTTTATCCAACTTACATGATCAAACCAATTTAATATTCCATTACTTAATTTTTCTCTGACGGGATGAGTGAATACTACCTATAAATGGCCCACGAAAGCATGCTATTGGCACCGATCAACCTTTTCTAGTTAATACTACAAAGCCAAGATACAGCCGAATACATTGAGACGGAGCAAAAATGAAAGGTTTCTGGGCTATTCTGTTGTTGGTTTTAGTCGTGAGTACTGCAATTCCCACAGAAGCTGGCCCAGCTATATCCAAACAAGTGAAGCAACGGATTCAGCTCTGCCAAAATATTTGTCCGGGAATGCCTCAAAACCTTCCCCTAATTGCTGTGCAGTTGTTCAAGAGCTCAAAGACCGTGCCACTGACAAATTAGCTAAGAAGATGGTCTGTCAATGTTTAGGAGGCGCATCTGAGCTGAATATTCAGGCTGCTAAAATAAAGAAGCTTCCCGGTCTATGCAACGTCGACGTTGAAATACCTTATGCCCCCAATTCGCGTTGTAGCAAGTAAGTGTGTTGTTTTTCTTAATTATGTTTTCTTGACAAACTCACTAAACGTTATTCTGAAACTTCATATTACCTGTTTGGGCAGAAAATTCCAATAGGGAAAAGAAAATTGCAGCTGGTGAAAACAAGCCATTGCTAGCAGAATAAGGCGTTGAGATGTACTAACACTCAAATCAACTTAAATGATTTCGTATTATCCTAAATAATGGTGTTTCCTAAGAATGATTATCCTTAATCAGGATTTCTTTTCGCTTGTAACCAAAGAATATCGTGTTGAATATAAATCAACAACGTTTCTGTATTGTTTTCCGACGGCGTTCAGATCTGAAGGCTTCAATCTTTAGATTGAAACATGTTAAATATTGATTCATCTTCAAATTGGGAAGGAAAGAAATGGTTTACATATAACAGTGTTCTGCATCTTTATCCAGAAACGGTAATGCATTGAGCTATGGACATATTTTTGTCGATGGTTAAAAAACCCGATCACATCGGCCAGATCGACTGGAATAAATACCAATGACCTAATTTTTGATCTAGATCATATTTATAACATTTCTAAGTAAAAATTGGTTAGTTAATTAATAAATTGGCTGATTTACCAAAATCTATAACTCACTTAACACATTTACAGCATGTGGGTCTCATAGTTTTTTAATGTGGGACCTACTTCAAAGAACAAGCTTTTCTCCTCTCTCTTCACACACACCCACACATGTTATCAGTGTCAATGTTTTGACGTTTAAAAATTATTTTTTAATTTTTCATACAATTTAATTGATAAATTATAATTTTTTAAATTTATATTATTTATTTATCTCGTTATATTTTAATTAAAATATTATTTTAAAAATATATTACTATTTTAATCTTTAAAAATACTAAATTTATTCAATCTCACAAATAAATTATATTTGTCAAATTTTAGTATCTTTATTTATCTCCTCACATTTTAATTGAAAAATTTTAAATTATTATTGTGAAAAATTAATTATTATTTTATCATGAATTTGTTTAACAAAATTAAATTATTAATTAGTAAATATGGTTAAAATAATTTATGAATGTATTAAAAATAATATTTAAACTATAAAAAGTATCATTAAAGGACATTTAAAAAAGTTAAAATAAAATTAGAGCCATTCTTATTAACTTTCTTTAAACATTTTTAAAATTTTATGAGTCTTTAAGTAAATGATAATATGAAATACTATATTTTTACTTATTCTTATAATTTTTATTCTTATTTATTATATACCAAATTTATAACCGTTTAATCTCTATACCTTAAGCCTTTGCGACCGGTTTGGTATCCGGTCTAGTTTTTAAATATTGATTTTTGTATATAAACTTGTTTAGTGTATATAAGCGTCCAATCCCAAATTTGGTTCTCTTATAAAATAAGTTTTATCTAAAGCAAATACTATATAGATTGAATATGCACGAAGGAATATAGTTGGAACAACATATTAAGGCGCTAAACCAAATAGTCAATGAATAGTAAGGTTCAAGGTGACTAGCAATAATTTTTCTTTATCTTTTACCTACATCGTTTGCTAACTAGAGTCACATTGAATAAGGAGATATTTAACGTTGAAGATGTCACTATTGCGTTATTATCTCCCAACCAATGAAAAGTCTATAATAATCCATTGTTTCCACGGCAAGGATTTAATAATCACTTAAACAAAATCAAGTAACTATTATTACATTATTGAAAAAATAAGGAATGTAAATCTTTGACAATCCTTTTTTAAGAGCAAAAATAGTATTAATAATAGATATTAAAAGGAGTACAAAAATGTTAAGATACTCATCCCACATCGGTAGGATGAGAATGTGAAGGGACGAGTGAAGCCTATAAAAGAAGGCTCACTCCTCCTCATTCAACACACCAAACAAATAACATTCCTCTTTTATGTATAAATTAGAGGATTAAGTTTGTAATCCCTAATTTTGTGTTATAGTGAAATTCTTCTCTTTCCATAGTTTTTACCCTATTGGGGTTTTCCACGTAAATCTCTTGTATTCTTTAATTTCTTCCTCATTTCTTATATGTTTTCCTTTTTTCATGCTTTCTTTTTTCAACAAGTAGTATCAGAGCCGCGCTTGGGTTAAGTTTAAATCTATTTGTCATATGCTCTGTAGTTGCCACTTAGTGTAGATCCTCCACATCAGAAAGTAAATTAGATTTTGCGATTATCCTCGGTGTGCACGATACGCTTGTGGGACCACTTTTCGATTTTCGTACCTAGTGAGACCCACTGTCCCCTGATATTCCTAAATTGCTCAGTGTCATCATTTGTGAGGCCCGTTTTGTGTGAAACCCACGAGGTTACTATTCACGTGTGGGGTCGACTTACGTGAAATAGTGAGAGGAGCTTTTTCGGCAGAATGTCAGAAATAAAAGGAGAATATAAGGTGGATAAATTCAACGGTGGAAATTTCTCGATTTGGAAGATGAGAATGAGGGCTATCTTGGTGAAAGATAAGTACCTCGCAGCGATCGTCAACAAGCCAGATAATATCACCGAAGAAAAAAGGGAAGAAATGGATGCAAATGCAATGGTAAATTTACATCTTAGATTGACAAATGAGATATTGTCAAGTATAGAGGAGAAGAAGACAACCAAAGAAATTTGAGATTATCTTACAAGTATATATGAGGCAAAGTCCCTACACAACATAATATTTCGCAAGAGGAAGTTGTACACTTTACGGATGTCAGAATCTTCGACGGTGACCGAGCACGTCAATACACTGAATTCTCTATTTTCACAACTGAAAAACATGGGTTGTGTGATAGGGACTAGTGAACGAGCGGAAATTCTACTTCAGAGTTTACCAGTTTCATATGATCAACTCATCATTAACTTGACGACCAACTTGCCAGTGGAAAGTTTGAACTTCGACAATATTGTAGCTGCGATCATTGATGAGGAAAAACGGCGCAAGAATAAAGAGGGATCTTCACAACAAGTAGAGGCATTGGCAGTGACAAGAGGAAGATCGATGGAATATAGTTCCAGTGGGAGTCAACAACATAGTAGATCAAAATCTCAGAGTAAGAAAAATTTCAAGTGCCACAATTGTGGCAAGAAAGGTGACTACAAGAAAGATTGTTGGAACCTAAAACAGAGTTCTGGTCCTTAGGGAAGAGTTGCCGACCCTCAAGGAAATGTTGCAAATAGATCAGACGTCGATAACGTCTTGACCTGTGAAGCACCAACAACACATGATGGCGAGAGGATGACGCAGGATGTGTGGTTGGTTGATTCTGGTGCAACCTATCACTTGACCTCTAGTAAAGAATGGATCTATCACTATGAACTAGTCTCAGGAGGTGTTGTATATAGCTATAGTGATCAAGCCATGAATGTTGTTGGAATTGGATCCATCAAGATGAAGATGTACGATGGAACTATTCGTACCATTCAACAGGTACGACATGTTGAGGGAATTTGGAAGAATCTATTACCGTTGGGACAATTGGACGACCTCTGCTATAAGATGGAGTGTGAAAGGGGAATCATAAAGATAGTTCGTGGAGCGCTAGTGATAATGAAGGCAGAGAAGATAGCTGCCAACTTGTACATGGTAAAGGGAGAGATTTGGTGGATGGAGAAGCTTCAGTTGCCTCGAGTAACAATGAGAGGTCTTCGATGATATGGCACAGGAAACTTGGTCATATGTCAGAGTAAGGAATGAAGATTCTTGTAGACCAAAAGCTACTTATTAGGCTCACAAAGGTTTCACTACTATTTTGTGAGCAGTGCGTGACAAGCAAATAACATCGGTTGAAATTCAACACATCAGATTCTAGAAGCACAAATGTTTTAGAACTGGTGTACTCTGATGTATGGCAAGCACCGGTTGTATCACTGGGAGGAGCAAAGTACTTCGTATCATTCATTGATGATTATCACTACCATTTTATGAGCAGTGCGTGACAAGTAAACAACATCGGTTGAAATTCAACACATCAGACTCTAGAAGCACAAATGTTTTAGAACTGGTTTACTCTAATGTATGGTAAGCACCGGTTTTATCACTGGGAGGAGCAAAGTACTTCGTATCATTCATTGATGGTTATTCTAGGAGATATTGGGTGTATCCAATCAAGAGTAAGGGAGATGTGTTTTAGACCTTCAAGGAATAAAAAGCGTAAGTCCAGTTGGATACAGGAAAGAAGATAAGGTGCCTCAGGATAAATAATGGAGGAGAATACACTGGTGCAGAGTTTGATAGTTGCTGTAAGCAAAATGGTATCAAGCAATAGTTCACAACGGCATATACTCCATAGCATAATGGTGTGGCAGAGTGGATGAACAGAACGTTACTAGAGAGAATCAGGGCAATGTTGGCGACAGCTAGTCTGGAGAAGTCCTTTTGGGTTGAAGCTGTTAACACCGCTTGTTATGTGGTCAATCGGGGTCCATCAACGACAATTGATTTGAGGACGTCGATGGAGTTGTGGACAGGTAAACCAGTAGATTATTCTTGCCTTCATGTTTTGGAAGTCCTGCATATGTGATGTATCATGCCCAGAATGTTTCAAAGTTGAATCCGAAGTCTAGGAAATGTATTTTCTTGGGCTATGTTGATGGTGTAAAGGGGTATCGCCTATGGGATCCCACTACTTGCAAGGTTGTTATTAGCAGGGATGTCATCTTCATAGAAGATAAGCACTATAGTGAAGATGCAGGTACATTAGGGTCATATATTACAGTGTAGGTGACCGAACATACTTCTGAAGTAGTACCGGATCAGAATCCTGTGGAGAATGATGCTAAAGTTGATAAAATCATACGATCTGATGCTAAAGTCAATGAAATTAGACGATCAACTTACACAAGGGAAACTCCCAGTTGCCATTCTGATTATATTATGGGTAGCAATGTAGCATACTCTTTACTCACTGAAGATGGAGAGCTAGCGACCTTCTAGGAGGCAATAGGTTGTTCAGATGCATATTAGTGGATAGTAGCAATGCAGGAGGAGATCGAAGCTCTGCATAAGAATCATACTTGGAATCTTGTACAGCTACCATCAAAGAGGAAACCCATTGGCAACAAATGGGTGCTCAAAATCAAAAGAAATAGTGATGACCAGTTGGATAGGTATTGGTCAAGATTGGTGGTCAAAAGATATGCTCAAAAAGAAGGTATTGATTTCAATGAAATATTTTCATTTGTGGTTCGATTAACTATCATTCGTATAGTTCTGGCATTATCAACAGTGCATGATTTACATCTAGAACAGCTAGATGTAAAGACAACTTTTCTTCATGGTAATCTTGAAGAAGAGATTTATATGCTCCAACTAGAAGGTTTTGAAAAAAAAGGAAAAGAGAAATTAGTTTGTAGGTTAAACAAATCTCTATACGGAGTCAAGCAGGTGCCAAGGTATTGGTATAAGAAATTTGATTCTTTCATCATGAGTCTGGGATACAATAGATTATATGCAGACCCTTGTGCGTATTACAAGAGGTTTAGAGGTGATGATTTTGTCATATTGCTATTATATGTTGACGACATGTTAGTTGCAGGCCCCAACAAAGATCGTATTTAAGAATTAAAGACTCAGTTAGCTAGGGAGTTTGATATGAAAGACTTAGGACCAGCAAACAAGATTCTTGGGATGCAAATTCACCGAGATAGGAACAATAGGAAGATCTAGCTTTCTCAGATAAATTACTTGAAGAAGGTGTTGCGACACTTCAATATACAAATTGTAAGCTAGTATCCACCCCACTCCATATTAATTCCAAGTTGTCGTCTGAGATGAGTCCTAGCAGTGAAGCAGAGAGGATAGAGATGTCTCAAGTACCGTATGCATCAGCAATGGGTAGCCTGATGTTTGCCATGATCAGCACTAGACCAGACATTGCACATGCAATGGGAGTTGTAAGTCCGTACATGGCAAATTCTAGTAAAGAGCATTCGATAGCAGTAAAAACAATTCTTCGTTACATCTAAGGAATGTTGAATGCTGCATTATGTTACAGAGGATCAGACACAGGTATTTGTTGTTATGTTGACTCAGATTATGCAGGTGATCTCGAAAAAAGCAAGTCCACCACTGGATATGTGTTCTTACTTGCTAGCGGAGCTATAAGGTCGGTATCTAAGCTGCAGTCAGTTGTGGATACATCAACAACAGAAGCAGAATATGTTGCAGCTACACAAGCTAAAAAAGAAGCAGTTTGGTTGAAGTTAGTTATGGAGGAGTTCGAGTATGTACAAGAGATAATTTCTCTATTTTGTGACAACCAGAGTGCTTTGCATCTTGCAAAGAATCCAGCCTTTCATGTCAAGAGCAAACATATCCGGGTGCAGTACCACTTCATTCTTGAGAAAGTAGAGGAAGGGACAATTACCGTGAAAAAGATCAACACGAAGCAGAACGTGGTAGATTTTCTGACTAAGGTTGTCAACACAGATAAGTTCATATGGTGTCGTTCCTCATATGACCTGATAGAGACATAAGCAGTATGGAGCTAAGAGAGAAAGAATGGTGAAGATTAATTAGTATCTAATTCAATCTTCAAGTGGGAGAATGTTAAGATACTCATCCCACATCGGGGGGATGATAATGTGAAGGGAGGAGTGAAGCCTATAAAAGAAGGCTCACTCCTCTTCATTCAAAACACCAAACAAACAACATTCCTCTTTTATGTATAAATTAGAGGATTAAGTTTGTAATCCCTAATTTTGTGTTATAGTGAAAGTCTTCTCTCTCCATGGTTTTTACCCTATTGGGGTTTTCCACGTAAATCTCTCGTGTTCTTTAATTTCTTCCTTATTTCCTATATATTTTCCTTTTTTTGTGCTTTCTTTTTCCAACAAAAAACAATGGAGATGTGAGGAGATTACCCTATTATAATTCTTACATGGTCATATTAGGAAGGATAAAAAGAGAGGGTTACAAAAGTAGTGGGAGAATTATGTATTAAACAGAATCAGATGTTAAGGGATACTAGGATGCTGGTCGTGCATTGTAAGTGTTACCTCTTCACTAATATCAGCTCACGAAGCTCTCTTATGATGCTTGATTGAAGGACCTACAGTGTTGTACTTTGGTGTGCAAAGCACCTGGAATTTCTTTCTCGCCATAATGAGTATACACAAAGGCCCAACATGAGAATATGTATGCCTTGATTTGGTAGCAGACGAGTGAATTATGCCAATAAATGTTGGAAAATGTCAATGATGGAGTTTCCCAGATCAGTCTATAGACACTTTTGCTAAATATTCTGCCATATAATGAGGTTGATGGAGCAAGAAAAGAAAAGACAGCCCCTAGTTTCAACCTGAACTTGCCGTATGGGACAATGTTGCTCAATGAGCAAGTATGCCAATCTATCAGCAGTGAGAATTTTGTTCTGAATTGCCAGCTAGAGGATGAAGGAGAGTTAAGGAGTTAATGTAGTGCTCCAGACAATTTTGTGCCATTTGATGACAGGTTGTCTGCATCTTAGTAGTTCTTTAGTTGTTTTGTTAGAGAGTGTTAAATGTCTGCTTTGTTTACTGCACGTGACTAGTTTACTTTTACTTTTACTTTACATTTGTCATTTAAATTATTACCTATTCTTTTGCTATGTTTGTTATATCATGGCCTTATATGCAGCACATGATTTTGTTTTCTTTTTATTGTTTTAGTTATATAAGCATAAGAAAAAGTCCAACAAAATTATCTTCTTTCGAGAAATCTTTCTAGTGATCGCTTTTGTTTTTAAACCTTCAATTTGGTATCAGAGCTTTATTCTTAAGGGATCTGTGAATATTATCATGGAAGATGAGAAATTTTTTTCATCAATTGCTCTGCCAAAATTTGACAGAACCAACTATCAGATATGGGCAGATCGTATAGAAGCATACTTGGAAGCTTTGGATGTTTGATAAGCAGTGGAAGAGGATTATGATGTCCCTGCACTTCCGAACAATCCCACCTTGGTACAAATCAAAATAAACAAGGAGAAGAAGATGAAGAAGTCGAAGGCCAAAGCATGCTTGTTTGCTGCAGTGTCATCAATGATCTTCACCAGAATAATGTCACTCAAAGCGACAAAAGCTATATGGGATTATCTTAAGGAAGAATATGCTAAAAATGAAAGAATCAAAGGAATGCAAGTTAATTTAATAAGAGAATAAGAACTACAGAAAATGAATGACTCAGAAATGATCAAAGAATACTTAGACAAGCTTTTATGCATTGCTAACAAGGTAAGACTTTTTAGTTCAAAATTTACTGACTCAAGAATTGTTGAAAAAAGTCTTATTATAGTTCCTTAAAAATACGAAGCAATCATTACAACCTTGGGGAATACCAAGGATCTTTCATAAATTTCCTTAGCAGAATTGCTCAATGCTTTACAAGATTAAGAGTAACGAAGGTTTATGAGACAAGATCGTTCAGTTGAAGGAGCTCTTTAAGCTAAGCATCAGGAAGCTAGAAAGCAAAAAAAGAAATCTGACAAGAAAAATCAAACATCAAGCAACAAAAATACAATAAGTCACTAGAATCGAAGCAAAGGTGAAAATTCGAAGAAAAACAACTATCCACCTTGTCAACATTGCAAAAGAATAGGACATCCACCTTTTAAATGTTGGTGGAGGCCTGATGTAAAACGCACCAAGTGCCAACAACATGGTCATGAAGTAATGGTTTGCAAGAGTCAAGTTTAAAAGCAAGCAACTGATGCCCATATCATAGATCAAGATGAAGATCAGATTTTTATGGCAACTTGTTTTTCAGTCAAGAGTACTTCAAAATCTTGGTTGATTGACAGCAATTGTACAAATCATATGACATATGACAAGACTCCCTTCAAGGAGCTGAAGCCCACTGAAGTTAAGAAGGTCAGGATAGGGAATGGTGGCTATATTTCGACAGAAGGGAAAGGAACTGTGGCAATCATAACAAGGTCAGGTACAAAAACAATTCATGATGTTCTTTATGTATTAGATGTTGACTAAAATCTGTTGAGCGTAGGTCAACTAATTGAAAAAGGATTTAAAGTATCATTTGAAGATTCCACCGAAAAGGAGACATTAAGGGTTAAAATGAGAGGTAAAAGTTTCTCATTTGATCCAACAATGGAGGTGCAAACAACCTATTACAGTGAAGACAGTATCACTAAAATTTGGCACAAAAGACTTAGGCATTGTCATCATCAAAGAATGATGGAAATGAAAAAAAACAACATGACAAAAGGTTTACCGATGCTTGCTGATCAATTGCGAAATTGTTCTGCTTGTCAACTTGGTAAACAAAACAGAAGATCATTTTCTACATCAACCTGGAGAGCCTCACGAAAACTACAACTAATACACACAGATGTTGCTGGTCCTCAAAGAACTCCATCATTACTAGGTAGCATTTATTACATTCTTTTTATTGATGATTATACAAGAATGTGTTGATTTTTTACTTGAAATTGAAGTCAGAGTTGGCTGGAGTTTTTTAAAGTTCAAGAAAATGGTGGAGAATCAAAGTGAACACACAATTCAAGTTCTCAAGTCAGATAACGGAAAAGAATACATCTCAAGTGAATTTAATTTATACTGCGAGGAAGCTGGTATTCAACATCAAATTACTACTCCGTACACTCCAAAATAGAATGGTGTCTGCGAAAGGAGGAACAGATTGATAATGGAAATGGCCATAAGTATGTTGCATGAGAAAGAATTACCAAAAAGATTTTGAACAGAGACGGCCAACACAACAACATTTTTGCAAAATCGACTTCCAACCAAGGCATTGAAAGATAAGACTCCATTTGAAGCTTGGTATAGGTATACACCTTCACTAAGTTTTCTTAAAGTATTTGGCTGCGCATGTTTTGTTCATGTGCCATAGGTTAAATGTGACAAGCTTGACAAAAAGGCAATTATGGGTATCTTTGTGGGTTATAGTTCAATTTGTAAAGCCTACAAGTTGTATCATCCCCAAACAGAAAAAATGACAATTAGTAGGGATGTACACTTTAATGAGGATCAACAATGGGATTGGAAAAATTTGCAGCAGAATGTTTTATCAGAAGAATCAAAAGGTGTTGGTAGTGAAAAGAAACAGGTAGATCCATGGCAAGAATAGTTGGAAGATGAATCTCCAATTAGAGGTACAAGGTCACTTTTTGAAATTTATGCAAGTAGCAACATAGTAGTTCGTGAACCTGTAGGTTTTGAAGAAGCATTAAATGATCCAAAATGGAAGAAAGCAATGGAGGAGGAAATGTTAATGATATAAAAAATAGAACTTGGAAGTTGGTTGAAAGACCTGAAGATAGAAAGGTCACTAGTGTCAAATGAGTGTTCAGAACAAAGCTCAATGCAGATAGCTCCATCAATAAATATAAGGCTAGACTTGTTGTCAAAGATTATGCTCAAATTTATGGTGTTGATTATTCTGACACTTTTGCTTCTGTTGCAAGATTAGACACAATCAGATTGCTACTCGTAATATTAGCACAAGAAGGCTAGAAAGTGTTTCAGTTACATGTCAAATCAACTTTTTTAAATGGCATTTTACAGGAGAAGATATATGTAGAATAACTAGAAGGATTTGTGAAGCAAGGTGAAGAGGACAACGTCTACTTGCTCCAAAAAGCTCTTTATGGCCTAAAACAAGCACCAAGAGCATGGTACAACAAGATAGATAGTCATTTATTAAGTCTTGGTTTTGTTAGAAGTCTATCAGAATCGACTCTTTATGTCAAACATAAATACAAGGACATTCTCATTGTGTCCCTTTATGTTGATGATCTTCTGATGACAGGAAATAATATAAGGCTTGTTGAGGAGTTCAAATAAGAAATGATGCAGGTTTTTTAAATTACAGATCTTGGTCTCATGAATTATTTTCTTGGTATGGAGATCAAGCAAGACAAAAATGAAGTATTTATTTGTCAGAGAAAATATGCGAAAGAAATTTTGAAAAAATTTCAAATGGACTGCAAGATAGTGAGCACACCAATGGCTTAAAAAGAGAAGCTAAATAAGGAAGATGGCACTAACAAAATTGATGAAGGTTATTATAAGAGCTCGATTGGAAGCTTAATGTATCTCATAGCAACAAGGCCTGACATTCTATTTGCAGTAAGTCTCTTATCTCGATTCATGCATAATCGAAGTGAATTGCGTTTAAGGGCAGCAAAAAGAATATTGAGATATGTCAAAGGTACTGTTGATTACAGAGTTAAGTTTAAAAGCTGTGAAAATTTCAAGTTGTGTGGTTTCTCGGACAATGATTGGGCTGGATCGATTAAAGATATAAAAAGTACATCAGGATATTGTTTCAGTTTAGGATCAGGAGTCTTCTCATGGTGCTCCAAAAAGCAAGAGATTGTAGTACAATCTACTGCAGAAGCTGAATTTATAGTAGCAAGAGTAGCTGCAAATCAAGTTTTATGGCTTAAAAAAATTATGTGCGATTTACACATAAAGCAGAAAGAAAGCATCAAGGTTTTTGTTGACAATTAAGCTCTTATTGCAATTTCAAGCAATCCAGTATTTCATGGGAAGATCAAGGATTTCAACATAAAGCTTTATTTCTTGAGAGAAGTGCAGCAAGATGGAGAAGTCACATTAGTTTATTGCAAGTCTGAAGATCAGTTAGCAGACCTTTTACAAAGCACTTTCAGCTTGCAAGTTTGAACTTTTAAGGAAAAGAATTGGTGTTTGCAGTGCTTAAAAAAAGCAAGGAAGGGTGTTAAATATCTGCTTTGTTTACTACATATGACTAGTTTACTTTTACTTTTACTTTACATTTGTCAGTTAAAGTATGACATATTCTTTTGCTATGTTTGCTGTATCGTGGCCTTATATGCTCTATTTCTTGTTTTAGCTATATAAGTGTAAGAAAAGTCCAGTAAAATTATCTTCTTTCAAGAAATCTTTCTGGTGCATTTCAATAGTTTTTCTTTCTGCTTTCCTCTGTTTTCTCAATAAAATTCCATAGCTTCTGTTTTTAAACCTTCAGAGAGTGCATGGATCTCATATCCTTTCCAATAAAAGATATCAGTAGAATTGGGGCTTGGAAGGTAAGTTGGTTGTAGGTGCATCAACTATTGTGGGAGCTGCCAGGAATTATCATGAATCACTAAATTCATCCACGCATTGAGAGACGAGGATGGAGTGGGGTTTCCTGTAGTGATGAGTGCACCATGCCTCGACCAATTGTCATACCATAGTGAGATTAGTCTGTCATTTCCAACTTTGCTTGTAACATCGTCTTGAACTATAGCAACGTGAGTCTTCCCATAGTTTATTATCATCTCCCAACCTCAAGATAGGTATTTAATTAGGAAGCTCAATAGAAAGCTCTAACATTGATATATATTTTGGCGTAACCTATCCGCTTCTTCCTTGTAGTATGTTCGTCCATGCATAAGGGTTTCTTGATATAACTTTCTAACGAGCTTAACCCCTTAGTAGTCCAATACTCAAGGGGGACACTATGGAAGTTGATCCAGAGGGGGACATTATGCACATTGATTGATTCGAACCGAAAGCTGTAAATATAGAGAAATATAAAATATTGTTTGAATTTTTTGAATATATTCTCTTAACGATCTGTTTACAAAGAAACTATATATACATAACTAAAGATAAGGAAATAAATACA
>JANVCQ010000231.1:38503918-38534217 GCA_025531925.1 Erythroxylum plowmanianum
TTGATAAAATCCCTTTAATGTCATTAATTATAAGCAATGGTCCACCTTTGGGTGACCTCCTAGCATTATAATTAATACTCTCAATTGTTCAATTCAATCTTTATGTCATTTTAGCATCATATCATATTGAACAATTGAAATAAATCACAATTAAATGATTAAAATATTCAAGTTAGGTCACTTTGGTGACTAACAAGCTTTCCATGCAATAAACATTTAATTGGACAATTATCATACATGACAAAATTTAATTTAGAATAGTTTGGTCACTTTGGTGACAAACAAACTATTTTAAATGTCCATAATATCATTTGTAGGAAAATTTAATTCCATACTATTACATAATATAAAATATTCAAAGTACTAAATAAATATATAATATGGCACTAAATTTTAAAATTATATTATGTATAAATCAATTATGAATTAAACAATCCCTTATAATTAGGCCATAAATATTTATTAACTAAATATTACTCTTAGTGGCCCAAAAAACAACAAAAATAAGTCCAGGAATCTGATATTGGGCCTAAAAGCCCAACTGTAAACGCAGCCTCTGATGGCGCCAGCGGTTGCATCTGACGCGTGCACCGCACGTGCCAGCTCCTGCGATTGGTGAAACTCCTCTGTGCACGCGCCAGATGTTGCAGGATGAGGCAGTGTCTGGCGCGTGTACTGCACACGCCAGACACTGCACCATCATCTTCATCAACGCTTCTGTAATTTTTTTTTTTGTTTTTTTTAAAAACTTTTGTTAAACTTTCATAGATTTGTTTCAAACAACAAACCATCCCAACGTCGTTCTTTCATGGGTTTGTTTCATACCACATAAACAAACTTTCAACCACAAAGACAAGTTCTTCAATTGTTCTTCCTACGTTGTTCCCAACTTCGTTCTTTCATGGGTTTGTTTCAAACCACAGAAACAAACTTTTCGGTGATTTTTTCAACACCCATAATCATCAGGAGACGATGGAAACATTCCAATTTGAAACATTCATCAACACAAATAAAATGCAACAAATATTTCGGTTCTTTTTTAAGAGTATGTTTCTTACTCTAACCCATACATTTATACAAACCATCACTGTAATAATTCAACCATTAGTGTTTTGAATTGCATGATATTTCGGTTCATCCTTAAGAATGTTATGAACATCCAGAAAATTATCAAACCGAAAACTTCAAAACACAATCATATATTATCACTGAAAGTTCTTATTCGATTTCTGAATTCCTTTCATGGCATTGCAACGAGGAAAATAATTCCATAAACTACAGAATCATTCATCATGTTATACAAAATGATACATGGTAGAATAATTAATCATGCAATACCGTTCTCTGATACCAATTGTAAATCATTTATCGAATCGAGAGATTTTGACATACCTGTATCCATGATCTCGTGTTCATTTCGTTAGAGAATTCGTTAAACACTTTATTTCCTCTCGTCTTCTTTCTTTTGTGATTTTCTCAATGGTTAAGAATGATCAATAGTTTCATAAGTTTTTTTAACTTATATACCATGACCAAAGGACACGTCCTTTGGTAAGTGGAAGAGAGAGGAAAAGGGTCTTTGACCTAATTGAGATCCAGTCTGTAATACCCAATAACCATTATCTTGGGTGCGTTTCATGGGACTCAAATCTATAAATTACATGGGACAGTTAAATAGTCTAACAAATAACTCTTTCTCCTGAGATTTCTTTACTAATTTAGTAAACAAACAAATGACAACCAGCGAGAACTTGCATGTTTACTCCAAAAAATTCTATTCTCAAAAGGAAAAAAACAATTTATAGGCCCCTAAACCACTTACTTGTGATAAGAACTAGTGGTGATAGTCAGAACCTAGACCTATGGTAAAGAGGCATATCTGTTGGATAATCATCAAGCTTGGGCCTTTCAGACTGCATCAATGACCATCGTGACTTCTCACCATACTTTTGTTCTCATCTTGTCTCAAATACTGTGGAACCAAGTAATGGTCTTTTAGAAAATTAGATGCTTTGCTAACTAATGTTGGATCCTTTTTACTTGCCAAACGTTGTGGCCTTTGCCATGATCTCTACAGACACAAGCATAACTTATTATTTCATAGTTAAGAGAAGTTAGTGGATGTTGTAAAATATTTCAATCTAAAAAATTGGAACGTTTTTTTAATAATCTGCTGACCTGTTTTGCATGATGTCTGCCTATCAATAGTTGATCGTTTTCAAATACATTTTGTTTAAATAGGTGAATGCATATTTTGAAAATTAAATATTAATCAAGTGTCAAAACCTAGGCTTGAAAGAGTGGGTTTCCAGAACAACTAGCCTAAGGTCAATACTATCTCCTATAGAAGTAGTAATCTAGGCCCTACTGAATTTTAATTGTATTAACTGCCAAAGATTAATCATATTCATGGCTAAAGATAAATAATTTTAATTATTTATCATTTAATTGGCTCAATTATTAAATTAAATTAAATATTTATTTATTATACAATAATAAACATTAGTGTAAGCTTTTTATTTTAATAAAATATTTTATTCTTATAATTTTTACTTTTTTTTTATTATATATCGATTTTATAACGGTTTAATACTGGTTGAACATTTAAACCTTTTCTTTGACTGGTTTAATGTACGATCTAGTTTTTAAAACATTACTATTTAGTTAGAAGATGATAAAGCTTGTAAAATTATCAGAACATAATAAGTAAGGATTAAGATTTTATATCGTGTTATTAGGATGCTATATGAAGTTCCCTTAATTTGAGGAAGAAACTGGTTTATTTGCGCAACTTATATGCAAATATTTTTAGCTCTAAAATTGATGAAGGCAATATTAAAGTGGCAAAGAGTGCATTAACTATGATGAAAGGGCCAAGATGGTTAGAAACATCTACAAACTGACAAGAAACACAATTGCAACTGGAGAGGTTATTGTAATAAAGTTAGATAATGATAGAGTTCAATAAACAAAAGATGACAAAACTTTATAAGAGGAGCCTACTGAAGGGTATCAAACATTATAAGTTAGATTTATATAGGTTTTATATGCTTGGTAAGCAGTTTAAGATGATGTTCAAAATGAAGAAGCAAAAAACCAAATGGATTCTAAACTATATGCATAATGACTTATGTGATCTTACTAGATAATTATCATTTAATGGATCTTAGTACTTGTGATATTCATAGATGTTTTTCTAAATGAGGTATATTTTATAAATCATAAATTTAAAATATTTGTAGAGTTCAAGGTTTGGACGACTGAGGTGGAAGACTATATAAGCAAAAAATTAAGTACCTAAGATCAAATAAAGATATTAAGTACTCGAAATTATGATTCCAAAAATTTTATAAGGGGTATATGATTTAGAGACACAATACAGTTTAGAAATCACCACAACATAACAAGGATTTGGAGATAATAAATTTATAATTAAGAGGCCATGTGTTTAAGGTTGAATGTGGGCTCCCTAAAGCTTTTTGGATAGAGCGGTCAATGTGACATGTTATCTCATTAACAATTCACTACAAACATTATTGCATGGTAGAGTTGTAGAGGAAGTGTTGATAATTAGTAAGTAGATTTCTCTAGACTGAAAACCTTTCATTATCCTACTTATGTTCATATTTTTAGTGATGAAAGGTCCAAACTTAATCCACATTTAAAGGCAATATGAAGGAGGTATACATGGAACTAAATCAACTTGGAATAAACTTGAAAGAGACTAGAAATTTCTATTTGGAAAATAGATTAATAACAAAAGGATAGCATCAATAAAATATAGAGATGGCTAAAGTGAGATGTACCATTAGGCCATAGTAGATATGGTCGAGAAGAATTATTTTCATTTACACTTATCATAAGAAATATGGATCCAACTATCTTTTAAGAGGTTATTTATAGTTAGGAGAGTGATAGATGGATAAGAGTTACAAAAAGGAGGAGGAGTCTTTAAACAAGAACCGAATATGAGAGTTGGTGTAGCTTTTTAAAAGAAAGAGACTTATAGAGTGTAAGTGGTTATACAAAAGGAAGGTAATAGTAAGAAATGAAGAAGGGAAAAATTTTCAAAGATTGATTAGTAGCAAAAAGGTATGCATAGAGGAAGGGGATTGATTATGATGGAATATTTTCTCTAGTAGTTTGTCAACTTCCATAAGGATTTTAATTGTTTAGCTATACACTTGAAGCATGTAGATATTGTTATTTTCTGATCATACATCATATGCATCAAAATTAGAAAAAAGGAAATATAAAACAAAACCCAAAAAGCCAAGAACTTTCAAGTGCCATTAGATGTAACTTTAACAAAACATGAACTTAAGATGTGTATTTTACAATCTCCTTTGTTCTTTGTTGTCTTCACCTCTTTAGGTTGTCATAAACCACAAGGACCAAAGGAAGACATCTCTAATGATATCTACACAAAGAGTGAAGCTTGAAACCTCTTAGGAAGAATGGCTAGAACACATATAAAGTGCTAGTTTTGTGATGTATTCTTTGAGAAAGTGTTTATAGAGAGTAAGAGAAGATGATGAACACTTCACCAAAAATCTCTTGTTTTTACACAACACTTGCACGAAAATTGATGTTTCTTACACCCTTTGGCCTTCCTCTAACCCCTAACATTAATGAAGAGTTAGTGGGAATTATGTGGCTTTGAATCCCACTTAATTTAACATGAAAACATTCACCACTTCTTTAAAGGGTAATTTTGTCATCTTGCTTATTAAAGGGTAATTTTGTCATCTTACCTAATAAGCAAGATTCAAATGTGTTATATAATTCACAATCAAATGATGCTAAGCTACTACACTTTTGTAGCTTAGTCATGCATTTCTCATATCTTGGATCCCCATCCAAGCCCATTTTACTCATTCTTGGCATCTCCAATGCGTGTGACTTATTAGGCTCCTGGTTATGATGACCACTTGAATTAACACTTAATTCAAGCAAGTAATAAGCGGTATCTAGCAACACATCATGACCCTCAATTGACCAAAAAGTTAATGGTTTGACTGCGATGTGCAATTCATCCTTTCACCATCTATACCCCACTTGGTTCAGAATATGGTTAAAGGGTCGACTCATACTAGACTGACTATGTCACATCTAGCCTAAGTGATGTTAGTTCTTGTCCTCGAGGCTCATTACTCAATTAGATATGTCACTAAAGACTATCTTCATGACATTTCTACTCTGGCCAGAGATTCCCATGTAAAGACCTTGACAAGAGGCCATGGGTATCATCTCCTTCTATTAGGAGTGGTTAATCCTTTATTGGCCACTCAATTACCTTTGAATACCTCAAGTTGTACCCAATCACCACCGTATGAGCAACCTCTAGGAGGCAATGAGAAATAGAGTCAAAGCACATGATTAGTATCCAAGATATCCTTGAGCAGCTCAAGTTTAAGGATATTTGCACCATTGCTTTGATGAGCCTATCATTGACACTAGAATAGATTATCCATAGGATTGTCTCATGGAGGGTCATCCAATGTACTTACTACTTTTAGCAAGCATCTACATGTTAACTCTAAACAACTGATACTTATAGCTTATAAGATCCACTGCTTGATCTAATTAAGGAGTATAACATGTGCTAGAATTTCTAGATTAATAATGTCCCGTCTCATTAATCCTATGACTAAGGATAATTTACATACTAACATAATTATACATGATAGGAATCTCATTATTAGGATCTCATCATGATCTCCTTCATGCTATGTAACGTATCAAGGAATTCATTAATTCGATTTAAGGTTACTATCAATTCATAAAGAATATGATCATCAAATTAATGAAAAAGTCTTTCTATTAATAAAAAAGATTTGTACAATAAGTGCTAAAGGTGATTGCCTTTATAGCACTTCTCTAACATATATGAAGAAATCTTTTCTTTATAGTAACTTAGAGGAGTAAATTTATTTGGAGCAACCTAAAGGATTTAGTTAACTTAAAAAAGAGGAATTGGTATATAAATTAAAGAATTTGGGATGAAATAGTCCTTATAGTAAGGGCATAAAAAATGATTCCTATATGATCTAAATTAGCTATATGAGATATGAGTATGATTATTATATAAATGTTAAGAGTCTTAATGATGGATCACTTATTTTTTTGCTACTATATATGGATGATATATTAATTATTGTAAAAAGTATGCATGATATGAGTGAACTAAAGAATCTGTTAAGAAATGAATTTAAAATAAGATTTGGATACTACCAAAAATAATAAAAATGGAGATTTAAAGGCATAGGAACTCTAAAAAGCTATAATTATCTTAAAGCAGCTATATTGAAAAAGGCTAAAAGCCCAAAATAGGGATTAAACTTTTTGAGATTGATCAGTTTGGCACTTAAACTTCAAACTTGCTCAATGAAGGGCTAATATTTCACGAGTTTGCTCAATTAAAGATTTTTTTGGATGGAAATTAGGACGTGTTTACATGCACTATTACATGTAGGCCAATTAGTGTTTACATGCCACGTTAATAGACCTAATTTATTGTCCAGGCTAGGTGAAATTTAGAAAAAATTTATTAATTTCGTTTAAATTTTGGCTGTTGCATAAATGCTCTTTAACCCTAAATCAACGATTTTTATGAACACATGTTTCACCCTCTTTTTCTTCTCTCAGTTGTGCCTTCACTCCAATCCTTGGATGCATCATCACTTAATGCATATGCCTTCACTCCAATCTCGCTTGTGCCTTCTTGGTTGTGTGAGTATGAGATTCCTCTTTTAGGGTTGGAGGTGAATGGGCGATAAGGCTTTTGGAGATCCAAAATATACATGTGCTGTGATTGAACACCTGAAGTAGGTAATGAGTCATGCTCTCTTCTAATTTTTGTATATAAATTTATGATGTTTTAATATTCACTTTATTCCTTTGCCCTGACAATGTTACATTTACGTAAATTATTTTATCTTCTTTAAATGGGTTTGATTAATAGGTTGAATAGTGTGTAGACGATAATTGTTTTCATGTACAATTCTATTATGCATATGTATATAGGATATGATCAAGTTTTCTCTTCCCCATATACTTGACATTATATGTAGGATATGATTTGTGTCACTTGGTTTAGCTTTGTTGGTGGTTATATGTTTTGTTTTTCTCTATCCACTGGCTTAAAGATAAAGTATGACATTCATGGACAAGATGCAAATTATTACAAGTAAACAAATTCAGTTATGTAGACATCATTTAGCTATCAGTTGCACACAATCAATATTACAACATTGTTCTGTAATACTTGAGAATGAACTCAAGTTGTAGTTCTTCAAGGTAATGAGTTTGATTAGATGATTTAGTTTGTTGTTTTCTTGGTTGTGATTTTGTGTTGGGATGGAATTTTTGAAAATTTCAACTTTGGCTATAGAGGGACGCGTTCTAAGCTTGATATGAGGTCATACAAGCTGATTTCTTCAACTTATCCAGTTGAATGAGACTATGACAGAGAGGCTAAATATTGTTACTGTAACTTGAAAGCACCTAGATGGACTTCATGGACTAATGAAAATCCAGGAAGAAGGTTTTATAGTTGTCGACTCTTTTTGGTAATTTTGGTACATTTTTATGTTGTTTTAGCTAAATATGTTCATATATTTCATTAACGAATTGCTGCTTTTTCTTTGATGGTAGAGTGAAAATGTTTGTGGATTTCATGAATGGCATGATCAAAGATTTTGTCCAATAGTAAGACAAATTATTTTACAGCTGAAAAACAAAAAGAAGATGCTATATCATCAAAATAATCTATTAAAGGCTGAAGTGACAGAGTTAAGAGAGAATGCAGTACATGTTTTGCAAGCTGAAAGGATTGTAGAAATTTGAAGTTGAAGAATAAGTTAGTTACCACAAGGACTAGTTATGAAACACATTAAACAAAGTGTTAGTAATGGTTTGCTTGTTTAAGCTTGTGTTTAGTAGTTTTGCTTATGTTTGCTAATCTAAATAATGAAGGCAAAAAAGACAATAGTTATACCTTTAAAGCCTTACTTAGAAATGGTTTGATATACTAGAACAATATGTAAATGTTCTTCACCTAACCTGATGTTGGAAAGTACAAAGTGTTAGATGCTTTAACATCTGCTGTATTACTAATTTGATGTTCTAGCCTAAACAGGTTTGATGTTTTATGTACTAGCCTAAATATGTTTAATGTACTAGCCTAAAGATGTTTGATGTTTCAACAATTGGTAAGGAAGATTAGTGACAAAATATGATCTTTATTTAATGGAGATAGAGTATTGGTTAGTAGTCAAAATGAGTTAAAATAGGCAACAATTGATTACTCTAAAAAATGTTATTGTATTTTACCTCCAATCCAATGATTATCACAACTATTAAGTTGTTTTATAAGTCATCAAATTATTGATGAGGAGATAAAGATGTTTAATAGACCTATAATTCCAATTCTTTGTATTAACAATGTACATGTTCTACCATTTGTAAACTTCAACGAAAATGAAAAGACCTAAAAGATTACCACTACTATGGAAAAGAATCTTAGTTGTACCATAAAAAGATAAAACAACTTAGAAATTACCTCTCGACCCTTCCAAGGACAACCTCTTTTGTTGTGTCCTTCTGTATGACAGTGGCTATATGTAATGATTATGGCCCTCCTAGACACATGGTCATCAGTTTACTTTTTAATTACTTTTGTATTCTTTGAAGCTCATTAATGGCTTTTTTCCTAGCTGATTTGGGCCTACTAGGCCCTTGTTTAAATTCTGGTGGCCTAACAGTTTCTTCATTGCTAATGGGCCAGTCCTTCATACTAGGCATCGGTTGAATTGCCTTCCCATATGCTTTGACATATTCAGTCTTCTATAACTAACTAAAAGTGTACTATTCAATATTAACCCTACTATCTCTAATAGCACATATGGCATATGCACAAGGAATGCTAGAGAAGGTATATCTCTTATAGGAACATATTTTGTTTTGAAGTCTCACCGCATATCTGTTCTGTCCATGATCAATCTCATACCCTCCTTCTCCATTATAATGCACTGAACAATGTTGAGCAATTATGATACTCTTCTCAATTGCTTCCCATATTCTTAGCCCTAAATTACCCTTCCATTTGGTAGCCTTTTTCCTTTTTCTCATAATTATTTTCATCAATTCTCTACTAATATGCTCAAATAACCCTAAAACTGACATTTTCCTTGCATCAACAAGAGTCTTATTGAAGGCCTCATATAAGTTATTGTCATCCAACTCAATCATAGAATCTTTCCTCTGGAAAGCCCGACACCATTGCTGAACTAGTGCATAATTGTCAATATCTTCTGCTGCCCTTTGCTTATTGGCTCTGTTCCCTTACTGTGAAGGATTTTGTAATTTTCCAAAAAAGCTCCTTCATCTCTTCCCCTTTATGTCCTCTTCCATACCAATTAACATAAACATGTCTAGCACAAAACCTGTGCTCAACATCTGGACACAAATCTGCAATGGCTCTATCAAGTCCCTACAAGGGAAAATAACCACTTGAATAGGCATGTGGACACAACTCTACATATTTCATAACATTTACATATTTCAAACAAGATTGATGTGAAAGTTTTACCTTTTGTTGGTCAGTCATTATAGTCCAACCAATTCCAAAGCCCAAGTGAGGTAAATATTCTTTAAGCCTTTCAATGAACCACTTCCATGTGACTATCGACTCAACTTCAACCATAGCCTAAGCAACAGGAAACATTTGGTTGTTTCCATATCTTCCCACAACATATAGTAGTTCACCCTTAGTTTTGGTTTTCAGCCAACATCCATCTAGGCCAAGAAAATGCCTGCATCCATGCCTAAACCCATGTTTAATACCTTTTAAGCATATGTACATTCTTTCAAATACAGGTGGAGATGTTGGAATTGGCCGATACACTGTCAATGTAACAATGCTTCCTGGGTTGGTTTGCCTAATCACTTCAACATAAGACCAAAGCTTCCCAAACTCCTCTTCAATGTTGATCACAACATTATCTATTATTTTTTCTTTGTTCTTCTGACCATACTCATGGTCACTTCAACACCTAAACAATTCTTAACATAAAATTTGATATCATCATTCTTCAAAAATGGCTCCCTTTTAAGCTTATCCTTCAACAAGTCAGATAAGATGCTGGTGTTCATCTTAGAATTTGTATATACCCTATTACAGTTATGATTGTTCATGAATTTCTAACATGAAATGACTGCAACTTCCTATTAAATGCTCAATATATATACCAAGGGTAATTCTCTGTCCTACATTTACGTTGGACAAAGTTGGGCTTATTTTTGGTAAACATGACAACCCTCTTTGTTTTGATGGACAACAAACTCACTGCACGCTTAAATTACAAATGGTTAAGAAAAATCATCGTGAATTCAATGTAAGGCTCAGCTACATTTTTATTATAAACAAGGTATTTCCTTTTCCTCCTAGTAGCATCATCTACGATATTATCTACATCACTAACAAGTTCTCCATATTCATCACCGTCACAATATTTACTCAAAACTACCACATCTTTATCATTTGCATCTACTTCATGTGGTCTATTATCTTCATCATCTTCATTATGACCATTATCTTCATCTCCTTACTCTAAATCCTCTTTAACATCTTCATCTAAACCATTACCTTCATCTCCTTACTCTAAATCCTCTTCGACCTCCATATTTATATCATCTTCATTTTCCATATTTGTATCATTTTCATCCTCCACATTTGGCACATTGTCTAAATTACCGACATTACCTCCAAACCCTTCATTATTAACATCCTCACCATTATCTTCAACTACTTTACCCTAATTAATCTCATTACATTCATCCTTAATCACTTTAACAGGGGTATCTACACCATGTGCAATATAAATATCATTACCACCCGTGCCCATCATCTGATTAACCATATTTAAGACACTAGCATCATCTTGTACAAATCTCAAACCATACATAGTTCAAAACTAGGCATAAGATAAAGTATATTTTTCATATTGTTATACCCACTTCTCTTACATACATCAACCAGTTCAAAATAGCTCAGTAAGTCATGATCAAATTCAATTTCATCCACAAAACCACCCTTATACATAACATTATCACCCACATTAACGAAACATCCCGCATGGTGAAACCTTAAAGTTACTTCATCAAATGTTGTTACACCAAACTAAAAAAACTAACTCTAAGAAATCGAAAAGACTCAGTCAAAATGTTGAAAGGAAACACAAAAGTGAAAGTGAAAAATTCAAGCCTAGCATAACACATGATGCTTAACATATTCATAACAATTCCATAAACCAACTTATTAAGTTCTATTAATTAAGGTACATGGCATTGTTTACACCTGTGAATCGAGAAACATGTTCTCACTGTGGCTCCTAGGCTCGTGAAAATTTTCACCTATAAGCCTTATGGGAGCTGCATCACTGGTTTCCAGCTTATATACCTACCTAATGGTTTATTATGTCTCAATGTTTCAAAAATATCCATTTTAAATGTAATCCTTCTTCAATTCAATTGTTACATCAACTTTAAGTTACTAGTAATTAGAGTCTTTTAGATTTAAGTAACTAGTAATTAGAGTCTTTCAGATTTAAGTTACTAGCAATTAGAGTCTTTCATATTTAAGTTACTTCTAGAATAACAAAATTAGAACTTTATGTTATCATCAATGATAGTCAGAGTATTGCAAACAACAACATAAAAACAATACATTAGTTGCAATTAAAAAAATACACACTCATACGACAAATACTCCCACTAGTAAAGCAAAAAGGATGTAGGAGGGAAATGGAATTAAAAACATCAAATTAAGATTTTGTAGGACCAATTGCTTTTCTATTGTGCTATGATTGTTAGGAAAGATTAATTTTTCTACCAATTAGAACATAATAGAAAACTAAGTGGTCTTAGTAGCTACCCATTCTACAATTTCTTTAAAATATTTCATACTTGAAGTTTTCTATTATTTTCTTTAGCATCTAAGGTTCTGCTAGGATTTGACAGTGGTTCAAGGTGAATGCTCCTAACCATTTTTGGTAGAAGATGAAACTAATACATGTTTGCTTATGCCCATCTCATTCATACTATCTTCTTCAGACTACTCTAACCTTTGCACTTTCATCTTTTTACAGCTCTAACCTCATAATTCTCTAACCTCAAACCTCTGTAACCTCAGAATCAAATGTTTTATTGCTCTTAAGTCTGATGGCTAATACTTAATTCTAGGACCTACCTTAGTTTCAATAGATGATGCATGAACCAGGCAAGCCAACCCCTTCAATGAAGACTGGATCGTGAATTAGGGGACGGTGAAGATGCGTCAACCAAGCAACACAATCCCTTCAACGAAGGATAAGGCGCAGATCTGGCGATAGTTTTGATGCATGAACTAGGAAAGACAACCCTTGCATGAAGATTGGAGCGAAATGGTCGGCGGTGAAGATGCGTCAAAGAGGGGAGCGATGATGGGATGTTAGGGTTTTCTGTAACTTTTAGGTTTCTCTTTTTTACTTTATGAAATTTACAGAATTTATGAAATTTACAAAATTTTAGGGTTAAAACTTAAAACCTTTTACTCTTTTATATGTGAGATTTAATAATCATACCGAGTAAGCTGAAATTCTTAGATTTCTTACCATTGCTAGAGAAGTTAAGAGCTATAGTTTTTGCTTTGCAGAATTGATTTTTATTATTAGCTGCAAGAGCCACCCTCATCACGTCTGTTTTGAATAACATGCATGCCCACTGGGCAGCTCACAAGGTTATTCCTAAAAGAGAGATTATGGAAATGGAAAGGCTGCTAAAATCTTTTCTGTTGAATGGTAATATCGAAAAGTGCAAAGGGCCAAGGTCAAATGGAATGAAATTATTTTGCCAAAAAATTAGGGGGATTAGAAGTTTTATCGATTACCCAATTATAACGGGTCTTACTAATGAAGAGGATTTAGATATTATTTGTTGATAAGGAAGCGTTGTGGGTTAAATGGGTGCAAAGCTACCATCTCTCTGTCTGAAGCTTTTGGCAACTTCAACTAAACAAAGACTATTCTTGGATCTTTAAGACTTTATTGAATCTTAGGGAGAAGATTTATCCCTATATGAAGTATAGGCTAGGGAATGGCGAGGATATAAGTTTTTGGTTTGATAACTAGACTTATTTTAGTCCCCTATGGTTGCAAAATAAATTACAAGTTCTAAGAAGTAGGATTCCTAAGGAGGCAAAAGTTGCAAGGTTCATCTAAGAGAGGAATAGGATGAACAATATCATGTTTTTTCATTTTGCTGGAAAGCTATTTTTCTGACTTGCCTATTGACACTAGAATGAATAATATGATAAGGACCGCTTATACTAGCAGTGATTTCACTAATAAATCAGCTTATAATATAGAGATGGCTCCAATGGTTGCAGTCCTATGGGCAGATGTAAATTGGAAGTAGGTTATGTGCCCAAAATCTGCAATCTTCTTGTGGATAGCGATTAAAAGTAGGTTGAGAACAAAAGACTGTTGGTTTGGAAGTTTTGGTCCCTTTTGTGTTTTTATGTAAACTAGCAAATGAGAGTAGAAACCATCTCTTCTTTGAATGTGAGCTCAGTAAATTGATGTGGAGCAGGATATTGCACATGATTAGAATTCCAAAGTTCTCATTTGAATGGGAAGAAACATTGAATGACATCATTAGGTGCTCCAAACCTGGCTAGTGGGATGGTCTTATTAATAGGACATCCTTTCAGATGGTGGTCTATTATATATAAAGGGAGAGGAATAGAAGAATTTACAAAAAAGTGGAGATTCATTAATATGAACTAGCTGAGACAATAGTTAATTTGAGTAGAGAGACATTGATAGCCAAAGGGAAGCAAAACTACATCAGCCATGAACTTAGATTGATTTGGTCAATCTGATTTTTGAAGTGTAGTTTATGTATATGTTGAGTAATGTAGTTGTTCTCATTTCTTCTTAGAGGATTCTTGTAGGATCCTTGTAAAGGATAGTGTATAAGTTGCAGCTTTCGTAATATAATTCAGTTTTAATTTCCAAAAAAAGATTAGTTTGGCAGAATTATTCAATGCTTTGCAGGCTTAAGAAAAACGAAGGTTTATAAGGTCTGAAGGTTTTTTTTGAAGGGGCGTTACTAGCCAAAGTGTAAACAAACCAAGGAGGAAATGAAAAAAAGAAGCATAATAAAAAGGAAGTCTCAAGGACATATTTTGCTAATTGCACACTAGCAAAAGGAGGAATAACTCTTTGTAGCAACTTGTTTTGTAACCAATAGCTTAAGTTACAAATGACTTATAGACAGTGGTTGCACCAACCATATGACATTTGATTGTGATCTTTTCAAAGAGATTGATACATCAGTGGTCTCTAAAGTAAAGATAATAATGGAGAATACTTGGCTGTCAAAGGGAAAGGAATTGTAGAAATTGAAAGTTTCTCAGATACAAAATTAATTAAGAATGTATTATTTGTGCCTGATATTGATCAAAAATTGTTAAGTGTGGGACAACTACTTGAAGGAAGTTTCAAAGTCATCTTTGATGGCAATAAATGCTTAATCAAAGATGTAACATATAAAGATACATTTACAATTAAAATGAAGGGAAAGAGTTTTTCTCTTGATCCATTATAGGAGGAGTGGACAACTTATTCCATAATTGTTAGCATCACTAAAACCTGGCGTAAAAGACTGGGCCATTTCCACTATGCTATAGCATTGAGCTTGTAGAGAAAAGAGCTTGCTCATGCCTTAATTGGAATTAGAATTACAAGGTTGCAAGATTTGTCAATATGGTAAGCAAGCAAGACTTCCATTTTAGAAATCTTCCTGGAGAGCAACAGAGAAGTTACAACTCATCCACACTGATCTTGCAGGACCTTAAAGAACTCCTTCACTTGAGGGGAGTAAATACTACATAATCTTTGTTGATGACTTCACTCATATGTGTTTGATTTATTTTCTCAAATTTAAATTTAAAGCGGTAAGCATTTTTTAGAGATTTAAGCAATAAATTAAGAATTAAAGTGGTTTTTAGTAATTTAGATGATACTAAAAATCTTGAAGAAGAAGATCAGCCATAGAAGGAAAGGGGTGATTAGTATTTGATGAGGAGATTTTTTGTGCATCGATTTGCTCTTTATTAGGGAGAATTTTTTCATATTCCCAGTGGAGCTCATTTTTGCCATTCGAAGCTAGTCGCTACGTTGACATTTCGTGATAAATTAATGTTAACAATTTTATTCTGAAAAGTCAATTTAGCATTAAATTCATTATGTTTAATTAAATTCTTTTGGTAATTGAATCCATAAATTCTTAGGAGAGGAATGAACTAATCCAAAATTGAATGAAACTTTACCATACAAATCCTAGCAACAAAAAGAAAAGGTATTTCATTTTAATTGACGCTAAAAACAACCTTCTCCTCATCTACTTGTTATTTATTATGATCAAAAACAACAAAGCTCAAGTCCAACATTAGACCTGAACCAATTCTCTTGTTCTTAATACACTTGATCCTATCAACGAATACGTAGGAAAAGCTTTTGTATATTGAACACTTAAAACAAGAGCTTAATTTACATACATAATAACATACTTGCGGAAAAGATAAGAGAGGAAGAAGCTTATTTGGGGGGAGAGAGAGAGAGTAGGAATATAGGAGAAGAGAGTAGAGGAAGGTAGGGCTTGGAGTAGAGTTGACAACATAGGAAATGGAGTTTTGATGGGAGTGCATTGAGAGGTCTATATATATACAAAATCACCACAAAAATAAAAAGAACCACCTAGATGTTGAAAACAAAATGAAGTACATAAACATCCCTTACAGAAGTTAAGTATTCTAACATATCTTTCATTAAATAGTTAGTAGGCTTTCATCAAACAAGCATGGAAGGTGGAAAAAAACGTCAACCCATACACAACCAACATAGAAACATGATTCACCATCTTCCAAATACAAACACAAACACATACAAAAACTCATACACCATAAGCAGAGCATAAAATCCACATAATCTCCGAAACGTAGCAGAAAACTAGAAGACAACAAGGTGGGTTCTTGAAAACAGAAAAGAAGAACAGTACCAACAGAGGACACAATACTAACGGTGATGAACACATTATAGGAAATGATCACAACAGAGGAGGTGACACTTTTTCAGCGGTGAACCAAAAGGAAATACAACGGCTAACACGATAATGAAGAGAGCTTCATTTTGGTGTTAATAAGAAATGGAAAATGACATTGTTTGTTGTTAAACAAAACGATGTCTTAGTTGATTAATTCGAAAGAAATATACCATTTGGCGATGATTCAGAAAATCATTGTCAGGGTGGCCCATTACCATTTGCCTTCATCTTTGGCAAGGAAATTTTATATAATATATAAATTTTATATAACAGTACTAAATTTATATATAATAAATAGAGAATTATGATTAAATAGACTAATATATTACATAAGCAAGATGTGAGAAATTTTATCTATTATCTATACATTCACAAATCATTGTACTAGTTACAATTATTATATATACATTCATATAACATTATACTAATTACCTTATATAATTATATTTATTGCAATATAATTCAAAAATAATTTCAAAATAGTAAAAATGGAAATCAATATTAAATATTAATATCATATTCTTAAAACTCAAATTTAATATTATTGTAAGTTTAAAAATAAATCTAGGTAACAACAATGTCATTTCAAAAAATTATAAAACCAAAAACACAAAATTAAATTTTATTACATAAATACATACTTTTTATTAATCTCTTTTAAAATATATGATTTGGTAATTTTATGTGGTGTCACAAAACTCTATTTATTTTATATAAATTATACACTATTTTAAAGAAATGACATAATACAAAAATTGCTAAATATAAAAATCTATATATATGAAAAGAATTGGTGACGATTTAAAACTTCCTTTAGTGACGTTTCTAAGAAAACATCACCAAAGGACAACAATTTGGTGACAATTTTAAAAATTCATCATTAAATATGTCCCTTTAGTGGCGATTCAATGAGATCATCTCTAAAGGGAAGATATACAATGGTAACGATTACCAAAAATTGTTGCCAATTGTTTAACATTTGGTGATGATTATGAAAAATAGTCGCCAAATTGTTTAAGATTTGGTGACATTTTCTTAAATCATCGCCAATTGTTTAACATTTGGTGACATTTTCTAAAATCAATGCCAAATGTTGCAACATTTAAAAAAAACATGAAAACAACGTCATTTGTTGTCATTTTCATTTCATTTTAAACGGAAAAAAATGAAGCTTCCCCCTCCCCTTTCATTTTGGTTTTCTTCGTTTATTCCTCTTTGGTTTTCTTCTTCCATCGCCACCCACATGGTCTTCATTTCTTCTTCCATCATTTTCTTCCACTATCTAGTTCCATTGTCTCTAGTTAATCGTCCATCGAGGTTAGTCGTCTATGCTTTACATTTAGGTTTTTTTTGCTTTCATTATTGTTGTTAAAATGCTTTTTTGTTGCTTGGTTTTTTTGATGTGGTTTGGGTTGTCATATATTGGTGAAGAATGAAAAAGAAAGCGGCTTTTTTATTAGTTAAGGATGAATTTTTGAAGCCTAGAAAGTGTTCAATGAAAGTTCTGTTAAGGATGATGATTGTATAAGTAGCTTATACATATACCTTAGAAAGAGGAAACAAAATCCAAAAGCCTTGGATTTGGTGGATGAATAAGATTGCATAAAACCTTGCATAAATTCCAAATTGATTTTAATTCAAGAATTAATTCATACAACATACCCCAAATAGCCTCTCCATATAGATTTCCAAAAATTCCAAAAGCATTAAATCATAAATTTTCCTCTAACAAAGGCTTAATATATTCAAAATTTTCAAAAAATTCCTGTAATAAATGCATAGGAAGGCTTATCTAGAAATCAAGGGCTAAAGGGAGAACTATACCTTGAATCCAGATACTCGACAACAAATTTGACTTACCAATTAGGTTATAATTGATTGACCTTCAATCAATTATAAGGAAATTAAGTATCATAGTGGAGATTATATAAAAGGAAATAATTCCAAGTTAGTTCTTCAATTTCTTTAGTTTATTATTAGTAACTAATTAATGAATACTTCATCCTTTAACTTGAAATGATGATTGACGCTTATATCATTCATACATAGGTAAACATAAAGTTCCCATGCTCTTTAACTACAAGTTTGGTCCTTGTAAGGGAGTTCAATTTATTAATAGTAGTACAAAGTCCAATTTAGTCCACATGAATTGGCCATATGTGAGAAATTGATATTTACTTTGTGTGCACACTTGAATAATTTATATGATTGTGATAGGTAATGGTAATTACATCTACATGATGACTTTTATGTTGGTTCATGCTTCTTATTCTTAGTAGGCTTAATTTCACTGTTTGTTTAAATTAAAACTTATTATGTCAAGTTCTCATGAGTTATCATTATGTTATTTAGATCTTTGTTGCTTGTCATCCGTCATCTCCGATTGTTTGTTCGTCCAGGTAAGTTATCTAACTTTTGTTCAATTTTTATGTTCTACTTTAATAGAGAAGAATTTGTGTTTGAGTTTTGTGTAAAAGGAAGGATGATGTCAGTTTTGTATGTCGTTGTTTGGAATATTGTTAGAATCATTGATGACTAGATGTATGAATTACATAATTATTTACTGCATGCGGAATGAGTTTGATCTTTTATGGATGATGTGTTTTATAAACCATTTGCATGGTATATATGCTAGAAAATCATGATGCAGCTCTGTTGAGGCTTATTAATGAAAATTTTCACAAGCCTAAGAGTCATAGCGAGAATACCCTTTCTCGATTCATGTGGACTGACAATGCCACATACCTTAGTTATATTATGATTTCAAACATAGTATGTCAACTATAATTCATAATTTTAGACTAGTAACATAAGAAATCCACTTATAATTATGGATGATGTGTTTTATAAACCACTTGGATGGTATATAGGATGTAAACCTATGATATAGCTTCGTTGAGACTTGTCAGTGAAATATTCCATAAGCTTGGGAGTCGCAATGAGAAGACCCTTTTTTGATTCATGTGGTCTAACAATGCCACGTACCTTGTATTGATTTATTATTTAGTCACATATGATTTCAAACTTAGTATGTTAACTTATATTTCATTTTTTGTTTTAATTCAAACTTAGTATATCAACTTATATTGATTTATCATTATGTTATTTAGAACTTAAATTGCATTTAGTAATTTAGTAATATACTTTTAATTGTATAACAAGATGGAAAAAAAGTTGGATGTCTCATTGGATATGGTCCACTGAATACTTAGGAGCTAAGAGTTTCATGCAATTGTAAAATATCAAATGGGTGTATAATGTTGTATTGGTTGTCCATACATAGATTGCTTTAATGTGAACATTCAAAGTCAACATGTGGTATATAACCATTTGCTAATCTCAGGTATAGATAAATTCTATACTCCATGGCTTTATCATGGCTAACGTTCAAAAGCAAATTGTGGTAGAAGTGTTGATATAGGCGTTGATGATAGTGACAATAATGATGTAAAAGATTGTGCTATTAATGACAATGATGATGATGGGATTGGTGAGATGT
Organism: Erythroxylum plowmanianum; assembly: GCA_025531925.1. Classification (NCBI taxonomy): domain Eukaryota; kingdom Viridiplantae; phylum Streptophyta; class Magnoliopsida; order Malpighiales; family Erythroxylaceae; genus Erythroxylum; species Erythroxylum plowmanianum. Next base: position 38,523,564 of record JANVCQ010000231.1, read on the forward strand.
TTGAGGATTATGGGAATTATATGGAGACTATGAATGAAATTGGTTTGCTTAATATAATTGATAGTATTTCAAAAGATAATTTTGGAAAGTTATTGAAAGTTGCTCAAAAAAACTTATATCCAAGGTGCTCGAAATTTTCGCAGTTATCTTTTGTTGTAAAGTTGTTGCATTTAAAGGTATATAATAAATAAAGTAACAAGTTTTTTTACATGTTAATTGTCTTGCTCAATGATGTATTATTGTTAGATGCAAACTGCTCAAATCTTACTATGAAGCAAAGAAATTGTTAAGAGACCTTGGATTAGGATATATACCAATACATGCTTATAAGTATGATTATGCTATATTCTGGAAGGACAGTTAAGATCTTGAAGAATGTCCCATTTGTGGTACATCAAGGTGGCAAGTTGATGATGGGAAAGGGAAGATTATAACGCATAAAATATTGAGATACTTCCCTATTAAACCACAACTGCAAATGCTTTTTATGTCAACAAAAGCAACCATAGATATGATGTGACATAAAAAGAAATGCATTAATGATAACATTATTTACTTTTTTACATAGAGAGCACAAAGATTTGATTCGAAGCAAAGGGATTGTTAATGTTGAAGAAAGACATAAGGTTAAGTTCCCATCATGGTTTAGGACTCGAGTAAGTTATTGATGGAGTTATTGATGGAGTATTATAAACTTATAGCAATTTGTATGTCAAATTAACTTCTAATTATATTTTGACTTATATATGATACGATTACAAAACCATAAATTGCAAGAGGTAAAGACAACATTATACGTTTTAGCATTTGGACCTCATATGTGTGAAAAATATATAAGTTGCATTATTAATAGAGTTAAATTTCATATACATGATTGAGACAGTAGACTTAGAAGCCAAAATTGTGGGGTTGTTGTTAAGAGATGTCGTATGATGATTTTATTGACTTTTATGGTGTCATCTCAGAAATAATAGAGTTGCAGTATAGCAAGGATAAAAAGGTTGTTCTATTTAAGTGCAAATAGTTTAATCTTGTTAACATAAAAGTGAATGGCAATATTACTAGCATAAATGTTGGTAACACATGGTATGATAATGACCCTTTTGTCCTTGCAAGTCAAGTGAAGCAAGTATCTACCTCAACGACACTGTATTGGGCAACAATTGGAAATTTGTTCAAAAGTTTCAGCACCAAAAAATGGTCTACTGAGTGAAGATGGCGATGAAGTATATTAAGAGATTAAATCGAAGTTGAATAATTGAGCCCTACAAATAGAAGATGCAGATATATGATCATTCCATATGAGAGATGTTAATCCCAGTATACTAGAAGAAAATGAAGTACAAGTCAATCTTGTTATAGAAGAGATGAATATTATATTGAGGATGAAATATATAACAACGATGATACTTTGGCTAAATATAATAGCGATGAAGAGTCGAATCATAATATAATTAATGATGATTTTCAAGATCTTTATCATGATAACTGAAGGTAATAAAAGTGTTGTTTATATTGTTTAAAATGTAATGTTGGTAACATTTATGTTAATACGTATTATTGATATCTGAATTACGTTAACGTAGATTATTGATGTTTGACTTATGTTAATACATATTGTTAATGTTTGAGTTATAATAATGCAGATTGTTGATGATTAAGTTATGTTAATGCGGATTATTGATAATTGAGTTATGTTAATATGGATTGTTCATATTGTTGATGCTTGAGTTATAATAATGCAGATTGTTGATGATTAGGTTATGTTAATGCGGATTGTTGATAATTGAGTTATGTTAATAAAAATTGTTCATAATTAAGTTATTTTTATGCATATTGTTGATATTTGAGTTATGTTAATATGGATTGTTGATGATTAACTTATTTTAATGTATATTGTTGACATTTGAGTTATGTTAATGCAGACTGTTGATGTCTAAGATATGTTAATTTGGACTATGGATGCTTGAGTTATAGATATCCAATATAATGACACTTGGTAGAAACAAAAGGAAGAAGGTGGCAAGTATCGAAATTGTTCCGACCCCACAACAACCAGATCAATCAAATCCTAGTCAACAATAACAATCGACTTCATCCACTAATGAAACAAGTTAACAACAACTTCCATCTATCTCAACTAGTACAAGAGAGACCTACAGGTTTGTTAATCTTTAACACCTACAAATAGACTTATATAGTACATGTTTAATGTGTATTTTCTTATCATTGTTCATTTATTGCCAGGTTCCAATATTAACATCAAAAAAAAGAGGTAGATGTATATATAAAGGTTGTGAGTTACAAATAATGAATGTTGCAATGAACAACAAGTTGTCTATACATATTGATACTTCATAAGGTCTCCCTCTAGACAACTTTAAGTTGTCTGTACGTATTGATACTTCAGAAAGTCGTCCTTTAGATAAGATTCATTCAGAAAAATTATCTGGTGAGTTGAGGTTAATTGCCAGAACTGAATTGCCTTGACTAAAGCATGCCAAGCAGTTGAAGGAAGACAACTAGCTAGAGAATGCTTTGGATAAAGTTTCGGTAAATTTTTATTTACTTAATTATATGCAATATTGTTTTACTTATTTTAATATTAATTACACTTTTACTTGTTGTTCATTGATAAAGCTGGAAAACGTCGATATCAACAACCTTGATGTTTATAACCATGTCACTTCACTGTTGAAACAAAGGACCAAGGATCATCATTATCGACTGCATCAATATTAAAAATCTTTTATGAGGAGGCAATGAGATATGTTTCCGAATGGATGTCTTCAGAAAAGTGGAGCAATTTGTGTGATTATTGGGGCTTTCCTAATGTTTAGGTTTGTTTTCTTTCCCTTCACATTTTCTTCCGTTAATCTTGTTACATGATTAATGACTATTTCTTTTCTTTAGTTAGGAAAAGTGTGAGAAAGTCAAGGTGAACAGAGGAAAAATTATAACTCCTCAAAACTAAGGCTCCAAATCATTTGTCGTCCTACGAAATGAAAATGTAAGTTCTTTGCTTGCAAGTTATAGTTATATCAGTAAACACTTTATTATTTGTTTTATAATGTATTTTTTTTTTCATAAAACGAAATTAGAAGGAACTACATGGAGAAGAGTGTGATAGGACTACACTCTACAAACTGACGCACTATAAGGAAGGTCAAGGGTGGATGTTTGAAGAAGCGCACAATAACTATGTAAGTATAAAAATTTGTTTAAAATTTAAGTTTATTTATTTGTCTAGTACTAATTAATAATATTTGCATTGAATATTAATTTTGTTTTTTAAATTATATAAAAAGATGCGAGAGTTGTTGCAAGCATCATTGTCTGAAGGAAATGAGCCAAATATAGAAGACATTTCCAATAAAGTGCTTCATACACGATTTGGTTACATCAAAGGTCTTGGGTTTGACCCTAAGCAAACTACTTCATCTTCATCAAGACTGGCATGCGTTCAACGTCTTGAAGAAGAGAGCAAGTCACTTAAGAAAAAGTTGGCCAAGCATAAAAAGTACTTAACAAAATTAATTTGTCTGGATTATGTAAGAAGTGAAGATGAAAAAGAGTCTGAATGATTAAACTAATCTTTGCATTTTTTATTTTGTATATAAATATTTTTGAAATTGTAATTAAAAGCTTGTACATGATCAAAATTAATGATATTTATTTTTATATACAATGCATCTAATTTTCAATTATTTTTGTATAATAAATTAACAACAAAAAATCTAAATATTATATACAATAATATGGATTTAAAATGTTACAAATAATTATAATTAGCATAGTATAGCATTTAGTTATAATGTGTATTAAAAATTTGACTACATTTTACAAAACATAACTAAAAACATTTGGCTAAGTTTCTAGAAATGTAGATAAAAATCTTTGGCAACATTTTAAAAAATGTAGCTAAAACTTTTGGCAACATTTATGGAAACGTAGCTAAAAATCTTTGGCTGCGTTTTTGGAAACATAGTGTAGCTAAAAACTTTTAGCTACATTTTTGAAAATGTAGCTAAAAATCTTTAGGTACGAAAACTTAGCATAGCCAAAATGTATTGACTACGATTTTTCAAAACATTGCTAATAGTTTTCACTAACGAAGATAAAGTGTAGGCAAAAACTATTAGCGACGATTATAGACAAACATTGGATATAGTTTTCAATTACAAAGATTTAGTGACATTTTTTACAATGGATATTTTGGGACTTTTATTCGTCGCTAAAATTCTGTTCTGTTGTAGTGGATGGTTCTCTTTGGCTACATTAGAGCATAATTGAGAGAGAAACAAATATTTTCATTTATATATGGAGTGACAAACCTTAACCCATTTTTGTAGAAATTAAGTGTTGGTAAGCTAGCATAGAATTTTCTAATTAATTAATTTTTAGATGGCTTGATTCTAGAGCTTCTTTAATAAGTTTAATATAATAAATGAAATAGTAGTTAAAGAAATTTGAAGATTAGTTACGTAATAAGAGAACAAGCCTTAAGCACTCGATAATTAAATGCATACATAAAGGCATCAGGCAATTAGAGTTTAATGGATATTGTGATTACTATGAGTGAACTTTTTGCAAAAATATTGGTATAAAAAGGAGTAGAAACTGTAGACTCTAATATCATATTATTAATTGATCCAGATTGTAAAATTGGGTGAACTGCTAGATAGTAATGTTGGAATTGACTGGTCATGCATAGTTTGTGATTGCACACACAAGGGTTGCTATTCACGATTGATTCATATATAAACACAATTTTAGATCTTCATTTTCCTTTTGATAATATTATATGGAAACTGTTAAATAAATTGGCGTGGGATTTGTTAATAAAGCTTCTGAACAAATAGAAGGAGAGGAAGACTATTGGTATGCAATTGTATTTTGTTTCTTGTATTTCACTAAATGAATTTAAATGTATTTATACACAGTTTGATATCTGATAAGATATTGAAATCATATGAGATATATGAGATAAAATCAAATAAGATACATATAAAATCAAATAACAGAAAATCATATATATGAGATTGCATGAAGATCTGCATATATTTATCCGCCCCCTTAAAGCTCACAGTGGGTGGCCGCAGTGAGGTTGTCATGAAATTTCTGAAAAGCGGATGAAGATAAAGCTTTGGTCATGATGTCGACAATTTGATGGCTTGACAAAAGATGTCAATTGATAGTGTCTTGTTGGTAACCAGATCTCTGACAATCAATCTCAATGTGTTTTGTGCAAGTCTGAGTGATTGGATTCGTAGCAAGAAATGTGGCACCAAGATTATCACACCCAAGTGTAGGCATAAGGTGAGGGAAGCTAATTTCACTAAGGAGAAATTTAAGCCAACAAAGTTTAGCAGCAGCAAGAGCTATACTTCGTTATTCAGCTTCAGTTCTAAATCTGGCAATAGTAGGTTGTTTCTTTGCACTCCAAAAAATGAGATTTGGTCTAAGAAAGATACAGTAGCTAGAAGTAGAGCGACAATCATCGAGACAAACTGCCCAGTCAGGATCATAGTAGGCATGAATGGAAAGAGAAGTTGGTCGGGTAAAGTGGATACTAGAAGTGGGTGTAGAGCGAAGGTATCAAAGTATCTGTTTAACAACGGTCTAGTGAATGTAAGTAGGATAATGGAGAAATTGGGAGATTTTATTGACTGCAAATTGAATATCAGGGCAGGTCAGACAGAGATATTGGAGAGCAACAATAGTACTTCGATATTCATAAGGATCAGTGAGAGGAGGTCCATGGTTTTTTAAGAGAGGAAGAGTAGGGGTTAAGCAAGACCTGTGCGAAGAAGAAGATCTTTGGTTTATTTAATTTAGGTAAGTAGGAGTGCATTGCCTCCATACCAAGAAAGTAATGAAGAGGGCCGACATCTTTAATGGAAAATTCAATGTTTAGGTTATGAATGAGATTGGTGATGAAAGAAGGTGAAGAGCCAGTAATTAAGATATCATCGACATAGACTAGGAGAAAGGTGGTATGAATAAATAGAGAAGTGTTTGATTTGGTATAGTTGAACTTGAGATTAAGTAGTTTTTGGCTTAGTCAATGAAACCAAACTCGCAGAACCTGCTTTAAACCATAGAGGACTTTTTTGAAGATGACATATATGAGAAGGCTTGTGAGGGTCAATAAAATCAGGAGGTTAAGTCATGTAAACTGGTTCTTGTATGTGTCCGTTGAGAAAGGCATTTGTGACATCAAGTTGACGAATGGACCAATTTTTAGATAGAGCAATAGTGATGATAAGGCAGATTGTAGTGGGTTTGACTACGGGACTAAAAGTATCTTTGTAGTCTATTCCAGGAGTTTGATGATAGCCTTTGGCAACTAAATAGGCTTTGTATTGATCTAGAGTATGATTATAATTTCTTTTTGTGCCAAAGACCCATTTACATCCAACAATATTGGCATTGGGTGGTAAGGGAACAAAAGTCCATGTATGATTACGATGTAGAGCAGTGAATTCATCAAGCATAGCTTGGCGCCAGTGTGAATATTTTTAGACTTGAGTGAAGGAGGTAGGATCGAGTTTATGTGAGGTTTGTGTATAGGTAAAATAGGTGACATAATCAGACAGGATTCGAAGAACACAAGTGTTATCACGTGTGCAAGTAATCATTTGATGTTGAGGTAATGGGGAAGGGTATGAAGGGGTTGATAGGATCTCAGGTGGGGAAATAACAGGTGTCAATGGGAGAGGTAGAGAGATGGTAGAGATAAAGGGTGTGTTAGGGGTGAGGGAAAGGAGAGTGGCATATGGAAAAATATTTTCAAGAAAACAGACATGTTGAACAATGTAAAGTTTTGAGATGTTAGGATTAATGCAACGATATCCTTTGTAATGTGTCGAATACCCAATAAAGATACATTGTATAGATTTTGGGTAACTTTATTTGTATGCGTTGCCCCAAGAAAGAAAAAACAAACGCAACCAAAAACACGAAGGTGAGATAGATCAGGTGACTTGAGAAAGAGAATTTCATAACTGGATTTGTGGTGAAGGATAGGTATGGGGAATAGATTAATGAGATATGTAGCTGTAGAGAATGCATCAAACCATAGGGATTTTGATAGAGAGGCATGTAGGAGAAGGGTAAGGCCACTTTTAGTGATGTGACAAATTTTTCGCTTAGCAAGGCCATTTTATTGTGGAGTATAAGGACACGAAATGCAATAAGAGATACCATATGTGGTGAGATAAGTGGCAAAGGTGCCTTTGATAAGTTCAGGTGCTCCATCGCACTGGAAGGTTTTAATGGTTATGCAAAGGAGATTTTCACTATTTGTTTTAAAATTTTGAAATTGAGAAAGAGCTTGATTTTTGTGAGTTAAAGGAAAAATCCAAGTGTAACAACTAAAGTCATCAATGAAAATTATGAAGTAGCGATAACCAGAAAGAGAGATGGATGGTGATGGTCCCCAAATATCACAATGAATAATTTGTAGTGGCATGGTAGAAACACGAGAAGATGAAGGAAATGGAAGATGAGTACTTTTCCTAATAACAATTATTCATTATATGGGATGGAAATTTAAAAGGAAGAGACAACCTAGAAGTACGGCAGAATAGGGGTGACCTAGATGTTGATGCCACAAAGTGAGCAAAGTGGATTTAGCTTAAAAAGCAATCGAATTATTGAAGTTATGTGGGATCTTGATAGGGTAGAGATTATTATGGATGGATTCCGCGAATAATGGCGTCTTGGTTTTGAGATCTTTTTCAATATAACCAAATGGATTAAATTCAATAAGATAAGAGTTATATTTCACAAACTTAGCAACAGAGAGTAAATTTGCAATAAGATTTGGAACAATTAAAATATTGTTTAGGTGAAGGGAAAGATTTTTTGTGGAGAAAGTAATATTACCAATAGAAGAAATAGGAAGAGTTTGTCCATTATCGACAATCACTTGATTTGGACCATTGTATGGAATTTTAGATTCAACAAGATGAGGATTTGGTGTCATATGATTGGTGGCTCCAGTATCTGGAAGCCATTCAGTAACAATGCTAGAGGAGGGATTTGACAAATCTTGAATATTTAATATGGTAAAGGTAGTGTAAAGATCTGTGGTGTCAGGTGGAGGGTTTTTTGGATGATTTTGAGATTCAGAATATTTGAATCGACAATGAGCTGCAATATGTCTCCATTTCCAAAAAATCTAACATTGAGTAGGAGGTTTATTTGGGTAATTAGGTTGCTGGGCTAAATGATTAGACTAGGTCTGATTTGAGTTATTATAATGGGCTTGATAGTGTCGATCATAGGTGTATAGGCTTGTGGGCTTAAAGGTGTTATTGTTCTTAGGCCTACTGGAGCTGGAAAAATTCATATGGCGCTGCCCATCGTCCATCTGCTACTGTCCATATAGCCTAGTAGCGTTGAAAGAATGCGAGCCCCTTCATCCTCGCGCTCCTCTACTGCCGCCATGTCCACTGGTGGGATGAGAATCTGCAAAGGACATAGCAAATGCAACTCTTATGGAACAGAAGAGTGAAAGGACAAGAGTCGTTGCTCGTGGACAAGAAGTTTGACTCGAAGGTCACCAAAAGAGACCGACAATTCGCGATGTTCAATCGCTATGATGAAGGATTCCTAGTCCGGAGGTAAACCAATGAAAGTGAAGAGGACAAGGTCTTCATCCGAGATGGAATCGCCAATAGTAGCATGTTCATCAATAGTTGTGGAGATTAAGGTAAGGAAATCAGTGATCAAGAGGTCCCTCTTTTTTAAGGTGTGAAGCTTGCGTTAGAGTAAAGAGCGTTAGGAGTTGGATTGCGGCAAAAAATGATGTTCAAGAGCCAACTAGAGATCACGAGCAGTAATGCATCCAATGGCAAGTCTTGCGGTAGAGTTGGACAGGGAGGCGATGAGGAAGTAATAAACTAGTCGATCAAGCTTTTGCCACTTGAGGTATTCAGAAGACATATCACCTGGAGTTGTAGGGGGTGGGAGGATATCACCATTGACGTATCCAATAAGGTCAGAGGTAATAAGAATAGCTTGAATTTGATTGTGCCAAATGAGATAATTGGATGAGTCTAATTGTGTAGTTAAGAAATTTTTGATTTAGTTGAATGGCAAAGTGGGAAAGGTAAGGTCGACCACTGTGATTATTGTGATATTTGATGAAAAGAAAAAAAAATGTCTGTCGGTAGTGTTGTTTGTAGGGTTGTGAGCGGGTGTGGCTAAACAGGAAGAAATGTTTGTAGCTAATGTATCAGCTCTGATACCATGAACGAATAGAAGGAGAGGAAGACAATTGGTATGTAACTGTATTGTGTTTCTTGTATTTCACTGAATGACTTTACATGTATTTATACACAGTTTGATCTCTAATAAGATATTGAAAATCATATGAGATACATGAGATAAAATCAAATAAGATACATACAAAATCAAATAAGAGAAAATTATATCTATGAGATTGCATGAAGATACGCATATATTTATCAACTTCCGTCGAAACTTAGGAATATCACTACGGAAGTGATCTAACTTTAGCCTTTCCTAAGGGCCTATTTAGTTGGACATTAATTAATAGAATAGAATGGAATGTGATGGAATGGAACGGAACGGAACGGTTTATAATGGAATGAAATGTAATATAGTAAAAAGTTGTTTGGGATGGATAGAAGGGTTAATAATATAATATAGTGAAATGTTGTTTAGAAGATGGATGGAAGAGAATGAAATGTACAATAAATGATTATTATGCCCCTTATATTAAAATAGTTGTTGTAGGAGGTTTATTATTTTATTATTAATTATATACAATTTATTATTAATTATATCAAATATTATTATTAATTATTTAATAAATTTTAATTTATTTAATTCTATGTGATTTATATATAAAAATAATTTATTTATATTTTTATTTATATAGAAATATATATAAACAATTAAAGAATAATTTTTTTATATTTTCTATTTTTCATTAATAAAATTTTTATTTATTTTTAATTTTATTAATTATATACAATTTTTATTAATTAAGTAAAAATATTATTTTTAATTATTTAATAAATTTTATTTTATTCTATTCTATGTGATTTATATTTAAAAATAAATTTATTCTTTAATTGTTTGTATACTCTTCTATATAAATAAAAATAAATAAATTATTTCTATATATAAATTTTTATTTTATTATTAAATATATAGATTTTATTATTAATAATATAAAAATATTATTATTAATTATTTAATAAAATTTATAATGACTTGGTCACAACTGATATTAAAAAAATTATTGAGGGTATATTGGTAGTATGTATTTATTAGTTTACGTTTAATCCTAAATTATCCGAATTGGAAGTTTCTTATTTTTACTGTTTAGGATGGAATGGAACGTAACATGAAACCCTCTGCTTCCATTTTATTCTATTATAAAACCTTCAAATAAACGATGGAAGTATATTATGTTTCATCCCCTTCTATCCCAACCCCTCAACCAAACAGGCCCTAACGAAAACGATGAGGGCTCTAGCTAAAAAATAAGCCATTAATTAGTGACTAGGCGCTTATGTCAATCACCGAAACAAAATAGATAGAGGAGCTCATCAACGGAATTGAGAGCATTTAAGAAATTACTATAAATGATTATACCAGGAGAAACAAATCACAG
>JANVCQ010000231.1:38534317-38566788 GCA_025531925.1 Erythroxylum plowmanianum
TGATGAAATTTGATATGTGATAATATTGTTAAAATTAATAATATTTGGAAGATAGTTTGTTAATAATAAGTAATAATCGTAGTTAAGGTTAATTATAATTGACTTTTTATATTCTATCCCAGTTAAGATATGCTTTGTTGTAAAGTTGTGTTCAATATTTAAAACATATTGTTGAATTACACATGGTAGGTTATTTAAAATATGAAAAGTAAATATATGTTGGAAATGGAAAATCTTAACAATACGAAAAATATCATAATTTTAAGTAAAAAACTAGTATTAATCATTAATATTTAGTAATAGTAAAATAATTATTTATAAACATTTTGAAATGGTATCAATATAATATAATGATATATGGTAAGTCAAAGATTATAATGAATTGAATATCAAAAGTGTTAGAATTATTGTGTACAAGTATCACTATTAAATACAAGTGAATTCTAACTGATTCTACACAATATCAGGAATGAACTAATCTGATCTATAGGGTTGTTACAACTAGCAGAGACCAAGTCTGATTTATCCTCTATTACGTCCCTGCAAGAGCATGTCCCCATCGAGGACATGCATCTTGGATCTAGAGTCGCACGGCAGTGAGATGATAGAGGATTTATAAGAGCATTAGCTATCTGATAGTGTGTAGAAATATGCATAACCTAAAGTAGTCCGTCACGAACTAATTGCAACACAAAATGGTAGTCAAAAGTGATATGCTTCATTTTAGTGTGGAAAATTGGGTTTTAACAAAGGTAAGTAGAACATAAATTGTCACAAAATAGAGTTGGAGAGCCCTTGAAAGGAAGATGTAACTCAGATAAAAGATTTTGAAGTCATTGTAATTCAGCAGCAGTGGTTACAACGGAGCGGTATTCAGCTTCAGTGGATGAACAAGCAATCGTTCGTTGTCTTTTTGAATGCCAAGACACAGGATTGCCACCAAAAAAGACAATATATACAGACATGGATGTTTTATCGTCGTGATTGCCATCCCAATCAGCATCACTATAAGCATGAAGCGAAAATGGAATAGCATCAAAAACCTGAAGAGCTAGTTGTTTCGGCTTGTGTAATTGCAGACCAAAGTTGATCGTACCTTTTAGATAACAATAGACTCGTTTTACTGTTGTAAATGGGTGACAATCGGAGCATGCATGAATTGGGCAAGTTTGTTTATCGAGAAGGCGACGTCCGGACGCATATGAATCACATACTGAAGAGAGCCAACCATCTGTTTGTAGAGTGATACATCGGCAGGTGCCGTTCCATCATCCAGGCAACGTGATGTAGAAGTACACAATGGTGTGGAGACCAGTTTGGCTTCAGTCATACCAAAGCGATCCAAAATGTCCCTTATATATTTATGCTGAGATAGGAATAAGCCCGTGGATGTAGGAATAAACTCAATGCCTAAAGGGTAACTAGGAAAACCCATATGCTTCAGAGAAAAGGCATCAGATAAAGCCGTAATAAACTTTGTCAAAAACTTCGAAGAACTTCCCGTTAATAATAAATCATCCACACATACAATGAAGTATGCAACAATATCGTCTTTGTTGTATATAAAAAGAGAGGAATCACTAAGGCAATTTTGAAACCCAAAGGACAAAATAAAACGTTGCAAAGAATCATACCATGCCTATGGAGCATAACGAAGGCCATAAATAGCCTTATGTAATCTGGAAACATGAGTCAGGTGATCTGGATGTACAAAACCAGGGGGTTGACAAATATAAACTTCCTCAGTTAGTTCCCCTTGTAAGAATTCGTTGTTCACATCCATCTGATGAAGAGACCAACCATGGGCTAATACAATTGTTAGAATTATCCGCACAGTCTGTGGCTTGACAACTAGTTCAAAAGTCTAATGATAATCAAGGCCGTGTGTTTGAGTAAATCCCTTTGCAACTAAACGAGATTTGTATCTCGCAACAAAGCCATCCGGATGCCATTTGATTCAAAATAACCACTTATTGCCCACAATGTTAACATTTGGCAGTGCCGGAACCAAATCCCATGTATGGTTAGTAATAAGGGCATTAAATTCATCATTCATGGAAGCCCGCCATAAAGGATCCTTCATAGCTTGGGAAACACAAGAGGGTTCAAGATTAGTTGGTAAAGGATGTTTGCTAACCTGATACATCTTTTTCGATTTAAGGATGATGTTTTTAGCCTATGTTTGCGTCAGATGTGTGTTGGATGTTGCAGGTAGCTGTGTGTCAGGTCTGTCAATGTCAGTAGGAAAGGGCAGGTTCAATGAAGGTGCAACAACAGCAGACGGTTCGATTGCAGTAGCAGCAAATATCTGCAGATTTGTAATAAGTGTCGTGAACTCAGCAATCGATAGGGTTGGGATAGCAGATGCATTAGGGACCGATTGATGCTGGTTCGACTCAGCTATGGTCAAGTGATTGTTAAATGTAGTAGGTGGTGTATGTTGCACAATCGAAGATGGATACTGAGAAACCATTGGGATGATGGATGGTGAGTTTGGTGAAGGGATATGAGGTGAGGGTTGAGGTTGGGTAAGAGTTTCATATGGAAACGAGTTGTCATAAAACGTAACATAACGTGAAGTGTAAGTTCTTTTGGTAAGTGGGTCAAAACAAAGATAGGCATATTGCAAATTAGCATAGCCAACAAAGATGCACGGGGTAGACCTGGGTTCTAGTTTATTATGGGTCTCAACCATGGAAAACATAAGCACCCAAAGGCATGTAAGTTACGATAAATAGGTGAAGACTTGTGGATTACCTCATATGGCAACTGCATTTTGAGAAGTGGTGTGGGTAGTCAATTAATGAGAAAAATGGTAGTTTGAAAAGCATGAACCCAGAATGTGGATGGAAGTTTAGCATGTTGGAGAAGAGCACGACCGGTTTCAACAATGTGACGATGACGTCGCTTGGTCGTGCCATTCAATTCTGGGGTATGAGGCGGTGTGGTGAAGTGTGTAATGCCATGTTGTCGTAAGAATGGTTTAAGAGCGACATATTCACCTCCATTGTCACTGTAAAGAGTGGCTATACGAGTGCGAAAGTAATTTTCAGCTGAGGATTTAAATTGAGGAAATAGGGTAGAGACATCTGATTTATTATGAAGTGGATATATCCAAACATATTTGATAAAATGGTCAACAAATATTACGTAATAGCGAAAGCCATCTAAAGAACATATAAGAGCGGGGCCCCAAACGCCAGTAAAAATCAACTCAAGCAGACGACAACTACAAAGATGTTTATTTGAAAATGATAGTTTGTGACTCTTAGCACAAGCATAGGAAAAATAAGGACTCAATGAAGACAAATCAATACGAAGCGCAAAATAATTTATTTAAATGTTGTAAAATAGGAAACGACGGATGACCCAAAATGTGATGCCAGTTTTGAGAAGGTTGGTGAACGACAACATTGGTAGTAGGAGATGGCTTGGTGAAGTGCATGTAATACAGATCATCAGTACTATTGCCCTGCAAAAGAACCATCCTTGTTGATGCATTCTTCACCTGAAAGTAGGTATCAAAAAATTCAACAGATACATTATTAGTGCTGCATAGTTGCTTAACAGATATGAGGTTAGTCTTAAAAGATGGAACATGCAGAATATTCGTCAAAGATAACGATTTTGTACGAGTGGAGAGTTTTGATGTACCAGTGGTAGCAATCGGAAGACCCGAACCATTACCTACTACCAGCTGATCTAAACCATCATAAGGAGTCACAAGTGAAAGATTATGTAAATCATTAGTGATATGATGAGAGGCACCGGAGTCCACAATCCACCTGTCAGAATTAGACGGCTGATTTTTTGAGTATAATTAGCCACAGGTTGCCTATTACATGGTCAACCATGAATTTTATAACAACGCTTGGCTGTATGTCCGGGTTTGTCACAATACTGACAAATAATAGAAGAAGAGGCATGAGAGCCGCTAGCTGCCACGACAGAATTTCCAGTGGTAGGAAATCGAGTGGAATGCGTCTGTTGTTGCTACATAGGTCTAGGAGTGATATGTTGTTGCTGCAAAGGGCCTGGAGTGTGTCCATATGATTTCCTATTAGTATTACGATGGGAATTCCAAGTTTGTAGATTTGCGACCAGTGCGGTAGAAATAGCAGCATTATTGACCCGTGAAGACCTTAACAAATATGTTTCATGATCTGTTAATTTTTGGTGCAGGTCATTAAATGAGATCAAGGAGTCTTTAGCACGGATTGCTGCCGCAATCTCTTTATATTATGGTCCAAGGCCATTAAGATAGTGAATAACCATATCTGCATCTTCAAGTGGATTGTCGATGATTGATAATTCATCCAAAATTTCCTTAAGCTTTTGTAAATAAGAAGCAATAGGTTGTGATCCATTTTCAAGATTCAACAGTCGATCCCTTAACGAGAGGACCCGAGTTGTCGATTTACCGGTATAAACCCTTTGAAGGATATCCCAAGCTTCTTTTGATGATTTAATCGAGGACAACAGAGTTAGTAGCGTCTCCGACACTGAGGCAGTAAGGGCATGAATGATTAACTAATCTTGACGGATCTAGTGTTCGGAATCCAGGTTTGTGACCGGTGGACAAGGGAATGAGCCATCCGTGTATCCTTATAAATCGTAGCCAATTAGAAGGGCAGACATCTGAATTCTCCAAGCTGGATAATTTGATCCATTCAATTTAACAGAAGTTGGAGTCAAAACCACAAGAGCTGTGGTCGAGTTTTTCATTGATATGGTGTTTGCAGGATTTGTAGTGGATGAGGAAGCATCTGTGTTTGTCATGGTGATTATTGGCAGCTGCTGGAGTTATTAGGATAAGAAATTGAATTAAAGATGGATCTGCCGTTAAGCTGTACGCTCTGATACCATCAAAGATTATAATGAATTGAATATCGAAGGTGTTACAATTATTAGGTACAAGTACCACTATTAAATACATGTGAATTCTAACTGATTCTACACAATATCAGGAACGAACTAATCTAATCTATAGGGTTGTTACAACTAGCAGAGACTAAGTCTGATTTATCCTCTATTAGTAAGTAGTACAAACTTTTAGTTAGAAGGTTAACAATTCTTACAGACATAGAACAACAACAATAACAATAATAATATTACGCAACCTTACCCCTAACTAGTAGAGAGGTTGTTTGAAAAATTCTTACAGATAAAACAATAAATAAAGTTTAATGCTAAGTCTAGTTGATTCCATCGATGAATGATAATGATATAATTATTTTCCTAGATTACAAGTGATATGAGGGTTAATAAAGGTAAATGAGTTCCCTATGTTTGGATTCCCAAGAAGGGTCCTTGTATGTTAGAAGGCACCAATTGAAATAGTGAAAGATCTTCCCTCAGATGTAGGGTTGTTGACACCCTCTTCCAACAACTTCTTTGTTATAGCTTAACTTCTAGAGGATACAATTAATGAGTAGTATGAATGACAACTTCTTCTGATAAACTGCTAGTATGATGCGTTTCACCTCAAACACTATCAGTATATAACTTAGATTGGTAATTTAGTGAAACCATTTAATGGACCCAAATTGGAATGCATAACTGAATGACCAGACTAAGTCTTTGGAATCGATGAATTTTCTAAAACAACCAATTTTCATAATCATTTATGGACTATTGTGACATCGCTGCCACCTCCATGGCTATAGATGTTATCTTGAAGATTTAAGGAAGCTTAACACAACATATAGTATATACCATCAAATGTGAATATATATAATAGCTTCATAATAGGAAATAAGATCTACATAATAAGGAAAGTGACGTAGTTCAGATGATACTAAAAACCTTGAAGAAGAAAATCGACTATGCATGACAAACGATTATTAATGTATGAAGAGGGGATTTGTTCTTCATTGTGTTTTTCTTCAGTAGGGATAATTTTGTCATATTCCTCCCAATGGAATGAATTTCTACTATATGAAACTAGTCGCCATATTAACATTCCTTGATTAATTATGTTAAGAGTTATATTCTACAAATGTGAATTTAGAATAAAATTCATTATGTTCAACTCCAATTTCGATGATAAGTTAAAGTACTACAGTTTAGTACTTATACATCTTCAATCTGCCTAATGAGAATGATGTTACCATTATTAAAAGAACAGTATTCTATTTACCCTTTGTATCATATCTAATTTTTAAAATTTAAAGTAGATTAAACATTAACATGCTCTTAATGTACAGAAATATGGTATTATCTATATTGTGTTATATTACTATTAATACAAATTAAAAGAAGTTAAATACTCTTTCAGACCTGTCATCAAATAGTTAGCAAGGTTTTCGGAGGGAAGTGTTAAAGGTCGTAAAAAGAAGTCAACCCATATACAACTAGCAAAGGAAGACAATAAATCATTTTCAAAACACAACCACAAACATAACCCATACAACAAATGCAGAACTAAGAACTCACAATAAACACCTGAAGGTATAAATTAAACTTAGCACAAGATAGAGGGTTTGAAAATAGAAAAAAACAATACTAATATAGTTAGCGATGGTTTTTTGACAGTGATGACCACAATACAGGAGATGAGCATAAGAGAGGGAATAATGGTTAGTGCAATGTGAATGTAGAGGAGTGTTGACGGTTAATACGAAAACAAATAGAGGTTCGTTGAAGTAGTGATAAAAACCTAATACAAAACGACGTTATTTCTTATTAAGGTAAATGTTGTTGTTTTCCATTTTGTCGGAAGAAATATAGTACAATGTTGTTAGAAACAAAAAAAATCATTGCCAACTTGAAGACATTGCTATATTCGTTGTCACCTTTGCATAACATAATTATTATTACACATAGAGAAAAAATTATTATTACAATACCTCAATAACCGACATAATATTGTTTGTAAATATTAGAACTTAATCACATTGATTTATAATAATGTTATAAGTTTATTACAATTTTGATTGTAATATGAGTACTTCATATCAATCATTTTAACAAAATAAAAAAATTTACGAAAAAGGTTTAGTATTGGTGATGTTTATCTAGTTTGATAGCAAAATATTTCAGAATTTGTGACACTTATTTAATTTGGTAAATCTGGGATTTGGAGACGAATTTTATATTCATCGCTAAATGTAACGGATGAAAAAAATAAGCTGAGATGGTGTCATTTGTTTGACTATAAACGACCTTGTCCTAGTCTGTTTAAACATAGACATGCGACACTCTTCTCTTCTTCCCTTTTTTTCATTTTCATCCATTTCTCTCTCCACATCTCCCAAATTGTCAAAATTGATCTTTCACACCCCACCATCAATGAAAGAACTTTCTTCTCCTCTTTCTATCATCCTTCGTATCCTTATGCCTTGTCTCCAACTGGTGAGTGGTGTTGCTTTCGTTTTTTGGGTCTCACAATAAACACTGAATATATATGTTGACAACCATGGGTCCCTTATTATGCGAAATTTTGAGTTTTTTGCGTTATTTGCTAATAATAATGGTTGAAATGTAGTGGATACATGTTATTGTGGTTAAAGAAAGGGAAAATAATGAAGTGTTTTTGTTAATTTAGGTTGAAATGTGGTTGCACATTAGATGTTTGAAAAAATTCTTGAATGATTGTGTTCTATATATTTCTTGTCAAACTTTAATATAAGTAGGGTATGAAGAAGTGAATGAAGAAGTGAAATGTGCATCTACCCTTTTCTTTGTACGCACACATTGGATATTATGAAACCTATGTAGGATGTTCCAAAGCATTGGATCTGAGTTGCAACGCATGAATGTTTTAATGAACAATAAGTTGTCTATACATATTGACCCTAAGCAACGTTGTCTTATTAATAAGATCTAATTAGCAAAATTGTCCAGTGAGTTGAGAGTCATTGTTAGGAATGAATTGCCATGCCTTTAGCATGCTAGGCAGTTGAAGGAAGACAGTGTGCTACAAAATGCTTTAAACAAAGTTTCAGCAATTTTTTAATTAATTTTATTATATGCATTAGATTTTACTTATTTAAAGAGTAAGTTAACTTATACATGTTGTTCATAGATGAAGCTTAATATCGCCGATATCGAGAACCTTTAAGTTTCAAGTTGTGTCAGATCACTGTTGAAACAAAAGGTAAAGGATCATTATTATCGACTTTATAAATATTACAAGTCTCTTCCTTCCGATGAGGACGTAAGGAGTAATGTTCTAAAAAGAGTGACTCCAAAAAATTGGAGTGAAATGTGTGATTGTTGGGCCTCTGCGAAGGTTCAGGTTTGTCTTCTTTCTATTTACATTTCCTTCCATTAAATTCTTTCATTTAATGACTATTTATTCTCTTTATTTAGGAAAAGTGTGAGAGAGTCAAGGCTTACAGAACTAAAACGGAAACTCCTCACAACTCCGGCTCCAAATTATTTGTTGTCGTATGACAAGAATTTGTAAGTGTAATGTTTACAAGTAAATGGACGTCTGAAGAGACACAAAATAATTATGTAAGTATAAACATTTTAATTTTAGAGTTTATTTATTTATGTAATATTAAGTCATAATATTTGAATTACATCTTGATTTTGTGTTTTAAATTGTAGGACAAGATGTAGGAGTTGTTGTAGAGAATATTGTTTGACAGGAATGAGCCCGATGTGGATGACATTTGCAACAATGTCTTTAGTACAAGATCATGATTTATCAATGCTCGTGGGCATGGCCTTAAGCTAGTTGGTTCATCATCGCCACGACCAGCATATTTAACGACGCTTCAAGAGGAGAATCGATTGCTTAAAGCTCAGTTACAATGTAATGAAGAAAAGTTAGATTGCACTTAAGAAAAATTACAACATAAAGAGCTAAAACTAGACCGTACTGAAAGATAGTTGACTAAGCTAAAAAAGATGGTCAAACAAATACTTGGGTCACGGTATGTCAATAGTAGTGATGATGAGGAGTCTTAGCTTATCGATAAATTTTTTCTTCAATTTTGAAATTAACATTTAATTACATGTTTTTGTATAGAATGCGTTTCATTTTTAATTATGAAATATTTTTATTATTATTTAAACAATATGTCACCAACAATAATTGCAAAATGTGACTAAATTATAATTCAAACCATGTTAAAAACAATAACATGAACTAAAAATGTTGTTAATGCTTATAATTAAATATCAAATTAGTAATAGGGAAGTTAAATTAAAAAAATTATTCGTCACTAAAGGTTTTTAGCTACAAATTTAAAATCATCACCAAAACCTTTTGCCTACACTTTCCAAAATGTCTCTAATAACATTTAGTTATGTTTTAATTTTCGTAGTTGAAGATATTATGTTACGAAAACAAATCGTTAATAAACATTATTATCTACGCCTCAGTTAACGAAGTTAATTACCTTTACCTACCAAAATTAAACGTGGCAATAAGTGATCTGCGATTATTTCTCCTTTTGTCGCCTATTCTTATTAGAGATGAAGTAATGATCGTAGCAAAATCTTTTGAGCGAGTATTCATTTAAAACGTCGCAGATAACTTTTTGTTACCGGGCCTTTACGACCATTTGTTTGACAATTTTTTTGTCACTAAAAACTTTTTGTGACAATTTTGTTTCTTTCAGCGACATTATAATTCGTCCCCAGTACCCTTCTTTGTTGTAGTATGTATAGATATACAATAACACATATCCTGTACAACTTCACATATTTATATATTTTCATTGTAATTGCACTAGGAGAGTTTCTTTTCTTAATTAATTTACACTCCTGGTTATTCTATTGTCTCTTGTATTTTGATTTTTTACTTTTGACTCGGAGGTATTCTCCATCGTTTATAAACAATAAAACATGGAACTCAATGAAAACAGTCATTACATCTTTCTTCTTTCTGTCATGTTTCAAATTTTTAAAAAATGAAAATTATATGAATTTTAATACAACCCAAAGGCAAAATTCAAAATTAATATGCAGCCCATGAGCGATAAAAATGTTCGAGCATGAAATTGTAAATTATACTTTTTTTCTACCCTTTTAATTTTTTATAAAACTTTTTTATTAAAACCATTTTAAAAAGTTCTTAATCTTTAAAATTCTTAAAAACTTTTATGATTTAATTTTTTTAGAAAATCTTTTTCTTAAATTTTCGTGAAAATATAATGATGAAACACAGATAATATGAACATTACGTGTCAAACAATCAAATGTTATTGATATGATAACTCAATTCAACTCTTAAATCTAATCAGAATCAATTAAACTGACCTAAACTAATAATTTATTATAATTATCATATTTTTGAATTATATTTAATTAGTTTGATTTAGATTTAAGAGTTAAGTTAATTAAGCTGTTATCTTAATAACATTTGATTGATTCACATGTGATATGTGTTTTATCATTATTTTTAACAAAAATTTAAGACAACATTTTTAATAAAAATTGAAAACCACATAAATTTTTTAAAAAAATTAAAGATTAGAGAGATTTTATAAAATTACTTAAATTACAGAAAAAATTTGTGGCTTTTACCCTTTTTATACGAGGTGTTTTAATTTTTTAATTCCAAATATTAAATTATAAAACTTATTTTAGTAATTAATTATTAAGCAATTATGATGTTCGTAATTTGTCTTACTAATTTAACGTGGGTAGATGGACAAGCATATTAAATATTTAACTCTATACAACAACTAGAGTTGAAAAGAGTTTTTAATCATATAATGTCGAACAGTTCACATTCGTTTATTTTTTTAATATAGAAAAGAGTTCCAGCTTTTTATGATAGACATTGTGAGTTAGTATATCGTGTTAGGAGCACTAATTAAAGCATTGATACGTATAATGGTTGGAAATGATCAATGATTAGTTGAGAATTTGCATCAAAGTATATTCCCCTTCGATAGTACAAAAAATTGAGGGCTTCAAAGAAGATTAGGTAATTAGCCATAGTTAGCTATGACTAGTCTTTGTTTACAATTGACTGCTTTTAATTAATTGCTTTCGTTTTTTCCGGGAATTAGTTAAATTAGCAGGTGAGAGACTAGATGTTATTCAAATTGAGTATGGCTGGTTATTGAATGAAGAGATTTCAGCAAAGTGGTTCGCTTAATAAAACTAGTTTAATTTCTTCATGAGTGTTTTTAATTTAAAACATAAAATTAATTAGATCAAATTTATTATTTAATCCTGTTGATATTTTAAATAATTTCTTTAAATTATATAATATGAAAAAATCAGATGGTACAAAAACATTAAAATATTTACTCAAAAGGTGCGTCATCATTATTATATGATCTGAGTTAGATGAGACACAGTGTTTGCATATTTGTCTTTACGTAAGTCAAGTTAAAACGTTGCCATCCACGACAAGACTATTACATAATTTTTAAGTCGTAATGAACTACCCGAATCAAGACGGATTCAAAAAGAACCGTATAACAAGAATCATTCCATGCATGAATATTCTATGGTTTCGGTAATTTAAGAAACCGTGACTTGAAATTCTTATGTAAATATATCAAGTAGATTACAATCAATGTCCACAAAAAGACTTCAAATTTGAAATTTATAATTCATTATAAAATGACTTAGGGCAGGTAATTATTGAAGGGTTTTGAGAGTTCGGGTGTGTGGATCTCTATTTATCGATAGATCATGAGTCCTATTTTGATATATAACGCACTTCGTTGTTATATCTCTTTTGGGGTGTATGATTACTTCACTCTTGAATTTCTAATAGTTACATCTTATCTTGTACAATACATGTATACAAATTTATAATCCATATAAGTGGCGCATGGTTTGTATATAACTTTTCTTGTGACAAAAAGTTTTTTATTAATCTCTTTAATCTTAATTGTAACAATCAATATAAATTACGTAATTTTAGTTTTACTTTTCTTTTTCTTTTTTAATTTTTAGTTTCTGTTTTCTGTTTTCTGTTTTCTATTTTATGTTTTATGTTTTTTATTTTCAGTTTTTGTATTTTTTATGAGAAAGAAAACATACTTAATTGTTAATGTCAATGTAGTTATATTTTTTATTTTTAATTTCTCTCTTTCTTTCAAATGAAAACAAAAATATGTTTAGTTGTTAACGTCAATGTAGTTATATTTTTTTATCATCGATAATAATTACATATTAAATAAAACTTAAAGATAAATTATTTTTAATTAAATAAATTTATTTTAATCTCTTATATAATATTTATTAATAAATTATTTATTTCATTAAAATAAATAATTTAAAGTTTAACTCTTTATTTATAAATTAATTTTGATTTCATATATTAAATTATTAAAATAAACTTTATTTGATATTTATATATTTTGAAGATATATTAAAACTTTATTATATTTATTAATAATTATTAAATTAAATTATTTATAATTTTTATTAATAATTAATTATGCATATTCTTACAAATATATGTTCGTTTTTGTGTGGTACGACATCCTTATACTGTTGTGAGTGTTGTTGTCCTTTTGACGAAAATACAATGAGGTTGCGTGGAACCTATTATTAGACTCCTAAATAGTGACAGCGGGATCGTGCAGGCATTGGAGTGCCTTAACCTATATTCGACACGCAGAATAATGGAACAAGGCGAGGAGACAAGCCTTAAGCATTCGATAATTAGATACACACATAACGGAATTGAGAGCATTTAAGAAATTACTGTAAACGATTATACCGGGAGAAACGATTCGCGGTAGGTTTTTTTCCTTTAAGAGCCCCGTAAACAGTCGGGACCAAATCTTACATTACTAGAACCAGGCCTTGGTCAAGTTGCTTGTATTAGTTGTT
The DNA here is from genome assembly GCA_025531925.1 of Erythroxylum plowmanianum. Lineage (NCBI taxonomy): Eukaryota > Viridiplantae > Streptophyta > Magnoliopsida > Malpighiales > Erythroxylaceae > Erythroxylum > Erythroxylum plowmanianum. The sequence goes on from JANVCQ010000231.1 coordinate 38,547,077, forward strand.
GTCCGTGCGTCATCCACTTATTTTTCTTTTAAATAGAATCCTCAAAGACTTGCTCTTATCTACCGCTACACAAAATGCAGAAACATTCAACAGAAGTCATCTATAAATAGCATGTATCGCAGGTGCCACTACTCATCCCTCGGCCAAGCACCAAAAGCCATATACTAAGAGCTACAACTAGTTTGGTCTTGTAAACCATGGAAAAGCTTCACTACCTTCTTCTTCTCAGTCTCTTGGCTTTAACTTCTTCACTAGTTGCCTCTGCCTATGATCCTAGTCCTCTTCAGGACTTCTGTGTAGCCATCAACAACCCACTCCATGGTGGTATGTGAGATTATAATTGACATACATAGTTTATTAAAACTTTGCTCTATACTTGAATTCTCTGTGTCTTGGGTAGTCCTCATTTTGCAATTGAAAAATTAGTTTTGGTCATCTATACTAACTGATTTTAACAATTTTTTATCGTCACCATTTGCAGTGTTTGTAAACGGGAAGTTCTGCAAGGATCCAATGCAAGTAAAGGCAGATGATTTCTTCTTTACAGGGTTGAACAAACCTGGAAACACTGCTGCAACCCCACAAGGTTCTGCAGTGACTCCAGTGTTTGTCGATCAACTTGCTGGACTCAACACTCTTGGAATTTCATTTGCACGTCTTGACTTTGCACCATATGGCCTAAACCCACCTCACATTCACCCTCGTGGCACTGAGATCCTTGTAGTTGTGGAAGGCTCTCTCTTTGTTGGGTTTGTGGCATCTAACCAGAATAACAATACCCTTTTCACCAAAGTTCTACATCCTGGAGATGTATTTGTGTTTCCGATCGGACAAATTCACTTCCAACTTAATGTTGGAGAAGGTAATGCGTTTGCATTCGCCGGTCTGAGCAGTCAAAGCCCTGGTGTCATCACCATTGCAAATGCCGTCTTTGGATCAAAGCCACCCATTAGCGCTGACATTCTTGCCAAGGCATTCCAAGTAGACAAGAATGTTATTAGCTATCTTCAGAAACAATTCAGCTGAAAAACCGATAATAGCCACACATGAAAAACCAACATGAAGACGGGTTTGTGTGATTGTTGTCTTCAGAGTTCATGGTTTATTAAATAAGTGCTCTTTATTAAACAATATAATAAAACGGGTTACTTATGTACCACAGTCTCGTCTTATGCGACTCGATTTCAGAAATTACACAAGTGTCAATTTGATCGATCACAGCTTTATCTATCCTAGTATATCTATGTACCTCTCCGCTTCATATGTTGTCCTTTCCACAGTTCAGATTACATGTTTTGTTTAAGGTGAATTTCTTTTTTCCTAAATAACATTCTTATAATGTTGAATTATGTCAGTTGAGTAAATGTTGGGTGGGACTACTTCAATTAACATATTGTGTTGATTTAGTGACTTTTAAAATTCAAATATCACTATATAGATTATACAATAATAATACAAGAAGAGGATCCTTAGTATTAAATTGAAATTCTAATTTGACACGCAAGTTAGGTGTAATGATAAAGTTGAAATATAAGTAATGCTCAATTGATCACTTATTTAACTAAAATCACCCAATTTCTTCAATACGTAAATAGGAAGATACATGAAAATTATATAACTAAAACTTGTTTTTGAAGTACTCTCTTCATATGAGGTTCATATGTGTTTACAACCTTTTCAAAAGTACATCAGAAAGTGAGAATCTGTTTAAGGAACTTTTTTAAATTCATTAGTTTGTATAAATGTGTTTAAAATTCTTTATCTCATAAACCTAATTAAATTTAGAATTATAATAAAGGGGAATGTGCTTCTTTAAAAAACACTAGAGATGTGATTGTTTTAAAAAACACTAGAGATACAATATTTTTGAAGCTATTGGGCTTCTAATAAATATTTTTTGATGAAATTAAATAATCTATTATGTCTTTCTTAGCATGTTTCTTAGGAAATATCTTTTGTACTCATTTGAGGTATGGAAAATGTAGATTTATATATAAGGACTAACCTTAATGTGGAAGCGATTGATTGATTCCCTGTTTGATAATCTACGTTTTACGGTTAGCTACTAGAGTCACCGTTAATTCACGACCCAAACTCTTAACCCTTAATGATGTGAATCACATGAGGAAGGATGAAGGAAGTTTTTCTCCGAATTTAGCAAAATTGTAGAGAGTAAAAGAGAGCCAAAACCTGTTTGGATTCTAATGTATTCATTGCCTTCAGAACAATCAAATAAAACCAGCCAACTTCCTCCTTTTATATTAGAGAAGAAAACTAACTGAAGTCTTATGTATAGATATATAAGTGGTTGTTCATATATAACTGCCAACAACTCCCACTCGGTCACATAAGCCACGAGTTATATCTTCTCTTTAAAATTTCACGTGTCATATTGAGAATGGGGCGTGCAACCGTTTAAAGAACCAGTAGTGTTATATTAAGTCACCATCTAACTAACATAACATTTTCACATAGTCATGATACCCCAAATCATCCAAAATATCATCAAACGCATATATTGTCCCTTTATGCTCATAGATATATCATATAATTATACACCAAGTATAATCGCCCGGGTTGATATGGTGATGAAGGAAAAGATTCTTCCTTAGAAACTCATAATAATCCATCTTAGCTTAATTGCTTTCATAATGTACTCCGTTGGACTGTATATAACTTAGCCCTTGGAAAATCACACTAAAGTAGCAACAACAAGCCTTGACTTCATATCATAGTTCTAAGTCGAAGGGTTTTATTCGAATAGACATTAAAGTCTATGGGATCATACAGTGATAAAGAAAGGGATTTAACTGTCACTCCATAAGAGGGTCGTTATATAGCACACACAGTATGAAATGTGTGTCATAGCATAGCTCCCACTAAGTTGGGCATGCCACTCTTTTATGCCATGCAAATCATGAATATAATTTTATTTAAAAACTAATCCGAGCCACTAGATTAACATACCTAATGCTAATCTTGAAACTTGAGATTTGGCTTTAAGGCTTCAATGTGAAATATGAATCTTTCACATCGACTCATTAGAGTCTCATCTTAGACTTACTAAGGTGACTATTCAAATATAAAAACTTATCATGCATACTACACAAGTATGAAAATAACACAATATTACATATGCTCAATATTAATATTGTGAAGTCTCATCCTACTCGCTACTCAAGCATTAGGGCGATTTCCTGCATGATAAGGTCAATCAGAAGTCTGGTGTGTGGTGACATTATAGTGTACCTTATTATGTAATTATGTACAAATGAACATTTGATAAATAAACTTTTATTAAACAAAAACTCATTACAATTGAAAACATGTCCATTATACAACAAGATATAACCTAATGGAAAAAAACTAAACCCTACGTAAACCTAAACTCAGCACATGAGTCTTAAACGAATCTCGAGGAATAGGTTTCGTTAAGGGATCAGCTACCATCTTGTGAGTAGGTATATACTTTATGGCAACATATTTATTTTTTGTGATGTCTCTTACAAAATGATAACGTCTTTTGATATGCTTAGATTTTCTATGGAACTTCGGATCTTTAGCAAACTGTATGGCTGCAATGTTGTCACATAACATTTCAATAGGATCATTAACTTTAGGAGTAAGATTAAGATCCTGGAGAAAACTTCTCAACAATATTGCCTCCTAAGCGGCAAGACAACAAGCAATGTATTCTGCTTCCATTGTTGATAATGATATATAGTCTTGCTTCTTGCTACACCAAGATATGACTCCCCCTCCTAAGGTGAAAACATATCCTGAGATTGACCTAGACTCATCTAAGTTACCACCCCAATCGGCATCCGAATATCCCCTTAACCTTAAATCCCCGTCTTGATAGCAATGGACTAAGTCTAAAGTACCACAAAGGTAGCGAAAAATTCTTTTGATTGCTTACCAATGAGCAGGTCCTGGGCTGCTTTGGTAATGATTTACCAAACTAACCGCAAAGCAAATGTCAGGCCGTGTACACAACATAGCATATATTAAGTTTCTTACGGAATTAACATAGGGAACATTATTCATTTTTTTCTTTTTCCGTATCTGTTTTAGGGCATTGATCAAGACTCAAAGCAAAACCCTTTTCAACTAGAGTATCAACGGGTTTGGAATAATGCATTCGAAAATATTCCAAGATTTTATTCATATACACTTCTTGACTTAAACCGAGAAGCTTCTTGGGACGATTTCTAGTTATTTCCACACCTAGGACATACCTAGCTTCATCCATGTCCTTTATATCAAAGACAGAGGACAACCACTCTTTAGTGGTCGTGAGCATCTCCATATTATTGCCAGCTAGTAATATGTCATCAACATATAAAGTGAGAAATAAAATTCCACTAGTTGTTCTCTTGACATACACACAATGGTCTCCTGAAACCATGACTAAGCCAAAAGAAGTAATGGCTTCATGGAATCTGAAATACCGCGATCTGGAAGATAGTTTGAGACTGTATATGGATCTTTTAAGATGACACACTTTGTCTTCTTAACCTTTTGGTACAAAACCAATAGGTTGATTCATATAAATCTCTTCCTCAAGATTACCATTGAGGAAAGCAGTCTTTACATCCATTTGAAATAACTCCAGGTCTAAATGGGTAACCAGAGCTAGAAGTAAGAGAATAAAGGCAAATCTCACCACAGGAGAAAATGTCTCTTCATAGTTTATATCCTTTATTTGGGTATAGCCTTTCGCTACCAAATGGGCCTTGAACTTGTCGATCGTTCCATCCGCCTTATGTTTTTATCTTGAAAGCCCTCTTGTTTCTAATTGACTTTCATTGGAGCAGAAGATCGACTAGTTCCTAAACCTGATTTCGTGTCATTAAGTCCATTTGATCCCTCATGGCATCCATCCACTCTATGTGGTTAGGTAAATCAACAGTCTCTTGAAAGAAGCTAGTTCTTTTATTTCCAAAGGAGTACAAAGGAATATTTCCTCTTTGATTTGAAAATATCATAGAGGGATTCTTCCATGCTTACTTCTTAGGAGTCTAGGACCTACATTTGTCTGCCCTGATTCAGGATCTCTCCCCCTAGATCTTGAAGATGTGGGGTCTAGATCATTGTGAGAACCACTCCCACTATCCCCTTGAGATGTGAGATTTTGAACATGTAGACTATCCACAGATTCTTGGTTTAGAGATGGAAGATGAACTTCATTCTCGATTTGGTTCTCTTAGGCATGAAAAGTCCTGGTGACTTGGCGCGTAACTAAATTATCCCCCTCACCGAGAGTATTCTCTTATAACTCATACAAATCTAGGTCCTTTTTTATTTCACCTATGATGGGGAACTTATCCTCAAGAAACTTCACATTGCGGGAAGTAACCTTTGTCATGCCACCATTCGGGTGCTCACCAAACATAACATACCCTTTAGAATGTTCGGGGTATCTTACAAACACTATTTTAGTGGCTCCTGGACCAAGTTTCTCATGTTTATGAGTTGGGTTGTGTACATAACCAGCCAAACCTCATGTGCGCAGATGATCTAAAGAGGGCTTTATTCCATTTCATAACTCATATAGAGTTGCAGGTACACTTTACTTGGCACATAGTTAAATATAGAAGTTGTCGTGAGCAAGGCATCTCCCCAAAAACTAATTGGAAGACGTGCATGTGCTATCATTGACCTGACCATATCAAACAATGTTCGATTCCTACGCTCCGCAACACCGTTTTGTTGTGGAGTTTGATAAATCGTTAGTTGTCTTATTATACCCTTTTTCTCACAAAATTATTTGAACATATCATATAGATATTCTCGACCACGATCGGTCCAAAGAGATTTAACTCTACTTTCCAATTGTATCTCAACTTCAATCACAAAACATTTGAACATATTAAGCGCTTCATAACAATGAGCTAAAAGATACACATACCCATAGCGAGAATAGTCATCTATTAAAGTGAGAAAATAGATAGCCCCATAACGTGCCTTAACATTCATGGGTCCACAAATATTAGAATGAATAAACTCTAAAGGTTTAGACACCCTTGAAGCCTTACCAAAAGGTTTCGCAGTTGCCTTACCAACTAAACATGACTCACATCTAAGCAACTTAACTTTAGTGAGTCAGTCTAAAAGACCTTCTTTAGCTAGCCTACTTAATCTATCTTGGCTAATGTGACCAAGTCTAGTATGCCATTTAACATATTCAAAATCAGGGTCAAAATATGAAACATAAACAAAAGATAAATTATCATAACAAGCATCCAAATCAAGAATTAGAAAATCGTTTTTCAATGTAGCATGGCCAAAAATATTGCCATTATACATAATATCCAATCCATAATGATTAGAACTAAAAACGAATCCTGATTTCATTAAAGTTACAAGAGACACAAGGCAACATCGCACCCTGGGTGCATAGAGAGTATTATGGAGGAGCAAATTATGTCATCCACGTAACTTGAGCTGATATGTCCCTATTCCTAGGACATCTTATTCACTGTCGTTTCCTAACACGACAGTTTGTGAACCCATCGAATACCGATGAAAGTTCATATAGCCAACTCGATCCCAAACTATGTGCTTGCTTGCTCCCGTATCTACAATCCAATTAGGAAGAGAATTAGCAACTAAGCATGAGAACAAAAATATAAATCAGGAGTTATGGGTAAGAAAGGTACCTTCTTAGGTTTGGGACAATGCCGAGCAAAATGACCTTTCTTTCCATAATTATAGCACTTCACATATGTCATGTTTTTCTCTCCTTGGCCCTTAGCCTTTTGCTTCTTAACATTATGACCTTTTGGTCCATTCCTTTGAGGAGGCCGAGAACCTTTTCTTTTACCTTGCTTGGCATTGTTGCCCTTTAGTCCTTTGCTTTTAGCACAATAGCCACATTGGAGGAGTCAGATGCTTTTAAGCGATCCTCCTCCATTTTGAGGTGCCTAGTGATCGCTGAAAGGGTTTTGACATTTTCATTATGTGTCAAAACAAGTTTCACATTCTTCTAGTGCTCAGTATGATCTGAAAGAGCTCGAATCACGTTCAGAACTTGCTTACGAATCGTATTAATCTTGTAGTTCATCCACTTGAGGTGCAAAGTACGAGGCCTTGAAGCAGACGTTTGACCAAAAGTGATCTTAAGTTTGTCCCACATATCCTTAGCAGTGGCATAATCCTCAAAATCTCCAATTAAATCGTCATGCATGAAATACAACATAGTATAACATGCCTTAAGTTTTTTTTGGATCAATCTGCATAAGCCTTTAAGGATGCTTGATATTGCTCACTAGCAGTATCAATATCGTTTCCATCTTTGTCTTTGACTGAAGACGCAGTCAATATTATGGTCAAATGTTTAAGCAATTCTCGTTCATTTAAAAGATACTGAATCTTCCTTTGCCATATATCATAATTGAACTCATCCAATTTTTCAGTGGTGGACAAATCACTGATCAAGATTTTAGTTGTCATATTTACAAGTATATATAAACATGATATGAGGCACATATCTGAATAATTAAATTATCAAAAATATCATCATTTATATCATAAAATCGAAAATTTCACTAAGCTCATAATCATCACTTATGACATAAATTAGAAAATTTTTACATTAATTATTCACATGAAACATATTTTAAAAAAGTATATATTTATATATATTTCATATGTTAAACCAATTAACATAGCAGATTCTTATGAAAAACATATTAACATTTTTATTTTTATTTTATATAAAACAAATTTATATAACTCATACAAAAATGAATTAGGAATTTCTATAATTTAATTAACCTATTTTAATTTGACATATCATAAAGATGTCAAAAAAAAATATTATATGTAAAACTAATTTACAATAAAAAAATCTAATACATATAAAACAAAATTTATATACAAAACATATCCCGTACAACTTCACATTTTATATATCTTCCTTGTAATTGTACTCGGAGAGTTTTGTTACCTTGTAATTGGTTTTGATTAGATTTACCTTCCTAAATCTAATCAAAACCAATTAAACCAACCTAAACTAATAATTAAACTGATTCATATTTAAGAATTGAGCTAAGTTGTTCTATTAATTACGTTTGATTGATTCATTTGTAATGTTTGATTGATTCATTTGTAATGTTCATGTCACATATATTTTATCATTATTTTTAACAAAAATTTAATATAAATTGAAAATCACATAAATTTTTTAAAAAATTCAAGATTTGAGAGATTTTATAAAATTATTTAAATTACAGAAAAACTTTAAGCGTTTTAAAATTTTGAATTCCCAATATTAAATTATAAAACCTATTTTCCTAATTAATCATTAAGCAATTATGACGTTGGTAATTTTTCTTACTAATTTAACGTGGGCAGATGACCTAATAACATATTAAATATTTAACTCTATATAACGACTAGAGTTAAAAAGAGTTTTTAATAATGTAATGTCAACGACAAACCTTGTAAAATAGTTCACATTATTTATTATTTTATATAAAAAAGAGTTCCAGCTTTTTATATTAGACATAGTCAGTTAGTACATCTTCTCAGAAGCACTAATTAAAGCATTGGTACTTATAATGGCTGGAGATGATCAATGTTTAGTTGAGATTTTGCATCAAAGAATATTCCCCCTCGACAGTACACAGTGTAGCATATTTCAAGTTAAAACGTTACCATCCACAACATGACTATTGCATAATTTCATATGATACTAAAATTACAATAAAAATAGTAGTGGAATTAAACAAATCTTAATTTGTCAACCAATTTTTGTGATAATTGATTTATATTTATTTTCCTAGTTTTATACAAAATTTAATTTCCAAAGAAGTAGGTGAAATGACTTTCTCGAGTAATGCTGATATAATACCAGTTACAACTCTTTTACTAAGATGATTCCTTTCAAAGCAATTTATGGTCAAATTTCTCCCATAATTAAGTATATTTATAATTTTTATAAGTTTGATCTACATACTTATTAAATATGTTCCTAAATCAATTAGAAGAAATTTAATTTCTGTTTCTAGTTTGAGTAAGAACAGATAGTCGGTTTGTTTTAATGAATTTTATGATGACTCTGTCATTATTAAATTTAGAAAACAAATCATTTGTTCTGGCTTATTAATGGATGATCTATTTATTCTTAAAGATACATCTGAACTATAACTTAATTCTGACGTAAAAGCTGAACCAGACGATGGTTCAGTCAAAGCTGAATCAAACGATAGATTCAGTCAAGCTGAATTAGATGATGGTTCAGTCAAAGCTGAACTAGATGATGGATTCAATCAAGCTGAATCAGACAATGGGGTTTCTACAGAGTCTTACTCACATCACCTAAAGTTCAAAAACACTAACTACACTCTCCAAAGCATCTCCAATGATTCCTACATCCATTCTAACATCATTTTCACTCATACTTTTCCCAAATTCGCTTCCTTTGATGCGATATCACTCCTTAAACATTCAGTTACCAATTTGGTTGTATTAAACTCCCAAATCTCAACTCAAATGACTCATTCTTACTATAGTTGTTCTGTATAAACATCTTATGCAATATCACCATTTATAATGGTCATATCTCTTAACACTGATATCTAAAAAAATCCATTCTTTATACCATTGGAAAGCTAGAAAGACAGGCTATACATTCAAAGAAGACAATTTTGTCCAATTCATCCTAGATCGATGTAGTTTTTCCTTTGAGTTCAGAACACAACTTTTCCCTATAGAACTTGGAATGTCCTGAGCATAACCATTCAACTACCAATATTATTTCATTAAACTCTCTAATATCTGCTTATTTGACTCATCACTTATAACTAATTCTCATCATTTACAAAAAAAAATTCCTTCTTTCTTTTCTATAACATCTCGTTTATATATATATCAACTCATGTTTATAATTCATCATCTCAAGTTGATAACTTTTTCAAGTATATCTAATTTCTATTCAACATTATCCATACGCAATTTATATTCCACTAGCATCCAAAGATAAGAGTTTTACAAAGCTTTAATGGCATTTCAAGCCACAATATATCAATGTCTCAAAATCCCAAAATATATAAAATACTTGAACTAATAATTCTTGAAATGCGACTAAATGGTTACAAAAGCTAGCTTAAAATACAACATATGCAACTTGGAGTGATGCCTATATTATCAGTCACTCGATCTCTTGCTCATTACCTGGAGATGAGAAGGAATGAGGGTAAGCTTGAAAGCTCGTGGGTAACAAGTTTATGACAGAAAAATAAGCAAAACCTTTGAAATGTTCATTTATCAATACAAAGTTCTAAATAAATTCATAAAACGTATCGTTCTCAAATTCATAACCAAAATTCACAAACTACAAATTATGAATGCATCAAACTTGTTAACATCTCATGAGCACATAAGCACATCAGAATGGTTTGGGTAGATCCAAAACAGAACATTCTACACATTTCTATATAATGGTTCTGTGTAGCTGTGAACATAACGTACTATCACAATCCCACTTAATGGTCTTGCGTAGCCGTGAACTTATGGGAGTCTATAAAGGAGCTCCATGCCACTAGCGGATTGGCGGAAAAAGCCTTTTGTCAAAGTGCAATTGACTTAACTTGGGGGACCCATTTCTGAAAACATGATTTCATAAACATTTTTTTAAAAAAATCATTTTCAAAATCTTTTCATAAATAATCCACACAATTCATATATCACACATATAGTAATTTCTCAATTCATTTAAGAAGAAATAAATGCAACATTTATGATGCAATTTAAATCATAAACTTCCTTAATTCTAAAGAAAACATTAGTGGCTTATTTACCCTATTATAACCATGTACCTACCTTGAAATCCTTTCTCATAAACTTGCTCAAATGTGCCTCTCCTCTTGTTCCTTTTGCCTTTCTTGATTTCCTTGAATCTTCACCAAATAGAGAGATATTTGGCTCTAATGGAAAGTCTTCTCTTCCTCTACCTTTTTCTCTTCTTGAACAACCTCAAAATCTCTTTAGAAAGGTTAGAAAAGATGAATCCTAGCTCAACTCTCTTCTTTTCTCTCAACCACCGAAACTCTCTTCTTTCTCTCTTTGTTTTCGTATTTCTCTCCTTCTTACCTCTTATTTTCGTTTTTCTCTTCTTAAAAACCAAGACAACATATTCTTTTTCCTATAATACCCTAAATGAGTGTGCAAAGTCCCTTTTACCCTTCCTTAAAAGCCTTGTAACTTAAATGTTTAAGTGGACTACCAAAAACACCCTTATACAATCTTACTACCTTAACACTTTAATTCAATTAACCTATATCATATAATCTTTCTAACATTAAAATAATAATTAACTCCAAAAAAATAATTCCATAAAGACCTCATAAATAATTTAAATCATACTTATTCATCAAGAAAAAAATTTGGGGGAGTTAACATTTCTCCCCCTCTTAAAAGAATTTCATCCTCGAAATTCTTATCTGACTGATCAAGATGCAGGGTATGCTTCCTCTTATGCTCCTCCATTTTCCATTTAGCTTCATCACTTAAACAAATTCTTTCAAATGAACCTAGTTAATGTATTCAATCAATCTTTCAATGACTTATTCAAATATCACACTATCTTAACTGTTCCCTCAATATATTTCAGATTACTCACAATTTTTCACTTCCTATGTCGATAACACCAATATCATATCATATCAATATTTCTTAACATACTCACATATATCACATTACGAATCTAAGATATCTTTCATCAGTAACACTTCTCATAATTATTTCATACAGACCAATTCATGTTGGGCTTAGCTAACCCTTCTTCCTAACCTGAGCACACCTTGGCATGGTGATACTCTCTAAAACATCTTTCATTGGTAGTACTTCTCATAATTATTTCGTACAGACCAATTCATGTCGGGCTTAGCTATTCCTTCTTCCTCACCTGAGCACACCTTGGCACGATGATACTCTCAGAGATAATTTATCTTTCACTTAATAATTCACATCAATGTAGTGTTAATACACTTAACTCTTATGTCTATCTCACTATATTCCATACCCTTGGTGTTGATCCACCTAACTCATTTAATGTAACATCCCATTACCTATGGTAAGACTTGAATAGTGAACATGAGAAATTTCTGAGAAGTTAGAACGCCCAATTCATGCTTATGCAAAATATGGCATATACATACGTGATAATATTGATTTTTGCACAATAATATGATTGTACATGCATTCATGAAATTTTTTGGGTATAATTGATTTATAAATATGATTATATTGAGAGTTGTGGTTTAAATGTGTTAAAAATTGTTTTGGTGTTGCTACTTGTTGTTTTAGAAATTTTGGTGAATCTTAGGAAATTCCAAAAAATTAGGTACATTTGGACTAGGAAAAATGCCAAGTGGTAGGATAAATTGATACATGAAAAATTTGAATGATTTAGCCTATAATTGTGTGACGAATGGGTTGGTAAGTTGATGAAATTTGGCATAGTTAAATTGGTGACAAATAGACTAGTAATGAATTGACAAATGGACCAATCATTATGTGACAAATGGGCTGGTAAGTTGATGAAAAATGGCATTGATAAATGGACAAGTGGCTGCTGTATTTAAATGACATATGACCTAGCTTTAATGGTGACATTTGGTAGCTTATGGAAGGGAAAAGTGGCTTACATGCTTAAGGACACATGTTGAAATAATATGGTGACATCTAGCACCTTAGGTGTAAAGTTTCTGCATAATGTTTCAACCAAATTCATTCTCTTCTCTTCTCTTCTCTCACCACTGAAACTTGCTACTATCTTCCCCTTCTTGTGTTTTGCTTGAATCTATGCTAAATTACCACACTAAAGACATGCTTTTACACATCACAAAATAGCTAAAGAACCAGTTGAATGTTGTTGTTTCATCATAGCTGAAAGTCATTTAATTCCATCTTGAATGTGTGATGATTCTGCATGTTTGAAGTACTGATTTGGAGTGATTTTTTGAGCTGGGATTAGAACTGAACAAGTAAGTAAAAGATTAGTGTTTATGGCATGTTAAATGGTTTGAGAATGATGTGTGAATTGGACTGAAATGCATGAGATATTGGTGAAGATGTATGCTGGATTGTTATGAACTGGAGAATTTTCATTAAATAGACTTCGATATTTTGATGATATATTAAACTGTAGATATCCAAATAAATTGATTCTTGATTTAGAATAAATTAGAGACATATGTCTACACCTGAAGAAGTCGAATGTTAAAATAGTCTTAAATATTTTGAGTATAACTTTCAGTATACTAAATAAAATTGTATGATTTTGGTCCTATTAGAAACTGGAACCATATTGGAACAATTGGCTAGTAGAAAGTGTTACTAAAATACACCATTTTCCTTGTCATAATGATCATGCAAATTATCTCGAAAGGGGTTGTTAGGATGAAAATGTTGAGGTGTGCTGGAATTTGATAACTGGAATGTTTTTACTGAACATGCTTTGGTAGTTTGGCTATATTATGATCTGTAGATTTCTAAATGAAATGATTCTTAATTTAAATTGAACTAGAGACATTTGGCTACAAATGTTAAGAAGAAATTAAATTTGAATTCTATCCTTAAGGTTCTTGAAATTGAGCTTGAAAGTAAGTTTTAGCTTAGGCAGTAGCACTACCAGGGACAGAAATCAGTTCCTGTTGTTATTGAATAAAATGTATTGATATAGATAGAATCAGAAAAAGCTGTCTTAACAAAAGTTATAGCTTATTATATTATCTTTAAATTGGTATAAAGTTTGTAATTTTTGGATACTGGAATTGAGAGATATTAGGTGTACAACTTGAATGGATGATCATGCATTAGCCAAAATTTCAAATGCACACAGTCTGTGGTATTTTGAGCATAACTCATAGAATAATAAACCAAATTGAATAATCTTGGTATAATTAGAAACTTAAAACATTGAAGAACAACTTTTTAGAAGAAAGTATTACCTGATTTTGACAATTTCCTTATCAAATTAATTATGCAAAGTTGACTAGTATGTATGTTAAACCCAAAATCTGGGTGGTCAATAAAGTTTTGTAATTGGTTTCACATTGATTAATTATGGTCCAAATTATGAATACAAATGGCATTAATGAGGGCTTTGATATCTAAATGAATTGATGATAAGGAACATAATATGATACTAAGGATTGTCAGTGAACATACATTGTGCATACTTTCTATACATCGATGTGCATCAAAGAATACATTTACATTTATGCAAAATTGTGATCTTTGTAAATGTCTTCGTATGATATAGAGGAACTCATTGGATGCTAGTCAAACATTGTCGGACCACCCAGGCAATAACATATTGGAGCGTAGTGTGAGTAAACCTAGATGATTTCCTAGGATTGATTTGATTTGATTCGTTTACACTTCCAATATTATTGAACTGTTTGTGATCTGTTTCTGAATTCCGGACTTGAAGTCTGAGGAGTATAATAGTTCGACATGTATTGGAAGTGCTTTGATTTGAAGTGAAATGTTGAATGATATGTGAATTCTCAATGAAAATTGAATGTCGAACTTAGGTTCGATGATAATGTGTTTCTGATTGAACATCATATGTGATTATCTGATATGACATAATCAGTATTTGATCCATTTCATAAAATGCATGCTTAGATAAAGGCGTTGTGACTTGAGTAGCCAGTATGAAGTGCTTCCATGTAGAGCTTTGCTCCGTGATATATGTTCTGCATGTAGAGCTATGCTCCGTGATTCTGTTCTGATTGAGCCCTATAGGACAGTATTTGTATAAGTATGTGATAGGCACTCGGTCACAATAATAAGAACGAATGTGAGTCTCATGCATATAGCATTATAAGATTGAAATCCATTGAATGATTTGCAAAGCTGAAATGAGTGATAAATTGAATGAACTGTTTGCTATACTTGGCTACATGAACTGTGTGATCATTTATCAGGAATGTAAATATGATCTGAATGAATATCTGTGAAATATATGATATGTGTATGTGATCCGGTGAAATCATCAATGATGGCTCACTCAACTGAGTTCGAAAACTCATCAAAATTGCAACGTGGCTTTTCAAGTTTTATAAAGGTCTCCAAAAAGGCTTTGAGTAAGAGTTTCAGGTCGGGATTAGTATGCACCTGCATATGTATTTCTTTATGTTGTATTGAAAGTGTAATCTTAAGTGTTGTATTGAATTGTAAAGACATTATGCATGCAAGTAATTTGTTCTATATCTGAAATGGGCCCAAATGGCTATTGAATACTAATGTTTGTTATAATTGTATCTATTAATGGAAAATGTTTTAAAATAAAGTGGGCCCATTTTGATTAATGATTTCCGCTTACAAGTACATTGTTTTAAGCAAATCAAAGTTTTGTATTGAATTTTTGACCAAATGATTGTCTTAGCATGCCACCCTTGCGGGGTACGTACTCAGATATCATCATGGATGTCGAGTACGTATCCTGCGAGGTTGGGGTGCTACATTTATCTTTTTTGAATCACTTAATTTCTAATACAGATCAATTTCACTTATCAGTAACATCTCCAATTAATTCTGGCCTTCAACTATTTTAGGCCTTATTCATCCAAATATAAAGGCGGATGACTCTTTTTGTTGTATAACGTCGCATGGTATTTAATGTTATCATTATGATAATGATTGCGGTGCTTAAAGTCAAATAGAACTATACATTGACCTTATATTCCTGTAAACTCCAAAATGTAAGCTTTAAGCATATCTCCGACAATTAAGATCGTCGGCAAATTGAAACATTCAGTCACTTGATTTTAAATTCTTAGCCTCTAAATGTTGTTTTGGCGTATTCCTACTAGGATGTATATCATGGGTTGTTATTTATGCTTATCTAACAATCTCTTTGCTCAATCATCTTTATCGGTACACATACTTCTTATTTCAATCACAATGTATCATTCTTCCTATTCAAACTCAAAATTGAGATCTGTTTTCAATTCCTCAATAAGATTCACAATTTCTGAATCCTCAATTTGGGCTTGGTTAATCCTTTCATGTGAAACTGATCTTCAATTCCATAGCAAGTAGTACTTTGATTTTCCCAAAATTCAACTTCACATTCCATCCTCCTTTTTAAACTAGATCTAATAACCTCGATATCTGAATTCGTGCTTCACTACTATTGGGATTTCTACTTAATGTATCGAATACAACACTAACTTTACTAGAAAATACTCATTTGTACAATCACAGTCTTTCAGTACTTATATCCATTGTCTCAATCTCGTATTCATTTCTCTCAACTCAGTAATTACCTCAAACTTTAATGATCTATATATGTGTATATATATATCCAAGATGTCCTATACATATACTATCTCCAAACTTTCAAAGCAATCACTACAGTAGTAGTTCTAAATGATGTATCGAATAATCAACTCATAGGACTTTAGTTATCTCCATACATATGAAATCACTTTATTATGCTGCATTAGATTTTATCCTAATCTCTTATACAACATCATAGTGTACTATAAAATCTCAAATCTAGATGATATAATTAATATCGGTGTTATCATTCCTTAAAATTGTTTTTTTCATCTATGATATGTAAGGTTAATCTCAATGTTCAAAAATATTCTCTTGATTTTTCAAATACACTCCAAATATCCTCTATGATCATAATCACAAATTGAACTATTTTTCTTGGATTACTTTAATCTTTAATAATATAATAATGTCGGGGCATTTGTTAACTTGAACAAATATTTCCAAAGCTCCATATGCATATGATTAGTTCTTACAATTCTTAAATAACTAATTCCTCAATGAGGTAACATTGTCTCGCGTTATTTTCAATTTCCCAATGGACTTCCTTTCTCGAATGGTTTTCTCGATTCATTTGATTTCCTCTGATTTCACCTTGAATTATTCTACTGTCTGCTCATTCATACTAATTTCTCCACACATTTCAATTTATTTTCAAGCTTAACTTCATGTGCTTGTAAGACATTTATCGGGTCAAATTTGTATCTCGCGAACATATTTACACAGAATATAATGTGGACCTATATACTCCTCATACTACTTATTAATGTCTCCTCAAATTTTGGAATCCACTCACGTTGTTGGATACTTTACCTCAAACAAAAATACATAAATTCTTAGTAGTATATTGCACCTCTTATGCTTGAGTCTCCGCTGGGGATATGACTCCAATATTTACTTTTGAATCATTATGTATTCATTTCTAATTTGTTCTTTCATTGAATATAAAATGTCTGATCCGCTTATCCTAATTTAATGGAATTCTTCTCCAAAAGAAGATTTCTTGCTACTATCATCTATATTGTTAAACTGTTATCATCATCGCATTATCAGCCATCCTTAATACCTCAGGAAGACTAATTTCTATCGTTTTTACAAAGTTATAACATTCTAATTACCAAAACCCAATGAAGTAGTGAACATAACTACTGTCGCATATGTTTAGGGTGTATCATCAAAGTCATCCCATTTTGTCCACAGATTTATTTCCAACAATTTACCAATTTATATCTTACACAATTGATACTTTGATCTCCATTGATCCTAAACGATATTTGTCTCTTTATCTTCGAATTCATTACTCATTGTAACATTATCAACAATCTCAATCTATCCCCAATTGATCATTATAAGCACTTTAATGTGTTACTCTAGTTCCTCATAGACTTTAAACTATGGGAACTATGACTAACAAATATCCAATAAGTCATAGATTGCTTCCTATATATCATCTCCACACATATAATACATATATGCTCAATATTATCACTTGTTATGATGATCCCATTATCGGATAGGTATTCACAATAACAATTCAACTTAACCTTTAGAACTTGTACATTTGTCACTATCATTCGTCTCATCTTCCAATTATCCTTCATTACATCTTACATACATATATTCACAATCAATTCAAAATTATAGATGTATAATTATCATGAAATTCTAATCTCAATTCCACTAATATATTCTTATGGTGGATCATAACTTTTTTCATATAAATCAAACAACCATTTCACTTCCAAGTTCATCCTCTTAAGATCATAACAATTTATGTTTTTAGTACATTCTACTTGTACACTTTAATCTCATCATTTCTACTTGTCTCCCTATTTACCTCAAACAATCCATGATAATATATTCACATCCATATTACATTCGGGGACATATCATCATAGTGCAATATTGATGTCAGATTTAATAAGGCATACCCTAATTACAATTGCATTGAATCATTATTTATCATATCCAACTATATACTATTTCTCATTTCTAAGTATCCACAAACTTTCGTTTTCTCACATTCTAACAGATCATCATTCTTTTCACTATTTCTATTTACTCGAACTCTTAATAAATGCCTATGCGTGTGACTTATACACATGCAACTTGAACTAGAGATCAGTCTCTACGGCATGCTAAGACATGTCAAAAATGCATGTAACTTGATACATATTTCCGAAAATGCCCATGTAAGATACTAAACCTAGGCATTCTAATACCACAATTGTTGGACCTTGATTCTAGAGCCTAATAATCTGGAGTGATAAACCATGAGTGTATTGCCCTGTAGGGTTATTTCAATGAACTCTTATTAGCCAACATCCCATAAGGGTGGTGTGCCCACACTAGTCAATCACCAAAATCATAATCTTATTGATTCACACATGATTTTATTCTCAATCTAACTCAAGAGATAAATAAATACATTAGGAATCTATTGGTTTAAAAAATCACTTCATTTGGAGGTCAGTCGAAGAATTATGGCCAAAAGAATCAAACATAATTTTGCCCTCAATCACAATGTATCTATTTTGGGACAATTGACATGACTTTCACTAGAGATATATGATTTAGATCATCTTAGAACAGTTTCAAAGAGGACTTCTAGATCTACAACTTTCATAAAGACCTGAAAGAGAGATTTTGCCATTTAAAGGGTCAAAAATGAATTAGACGAAGGCTTGGTCATTGGTCAAAGATGGATCAGACAGTGACTTGGTCAATGATGCATCAGACGATGCCTTGGTCGATGATGCATCAGGCAAAGGCTTGGTCATTGGTCAAAGAGGAATCAGACGGAAGCTTGGTCAATGATGCATCAAACGATGGCTTGGTCAATGATGCATCAGATAAAGGCTTGGCCATTGGTCAAAGAGGAACCAGACATAGGCTCAGTCAAAGCTGAACTAGACAATGGTTCAGTCAACGCTGAACCAGACGATGGATTTAGTCAAAGTTGAACCAGACGATGGTTTAGTCAAAGCTGAATCAAACGATGGATTCAGTCAAACTAAATCAGGCAATGGATTCAGTCAAAGCTAAACCAGACAATGGTTCAGTCAAACTAAATCAGACAATGGATTCAGTCAAGCTGAATCAGACGATGGTTTAGTCAAAGCTGAACCAGACGATGGATTTAGTCATACTGAATTAGACGATGGGGTTTCTACAGAGTCTTCCTCACATCACCTAAAGTTCAAAAACACTAACTACAGTCTCCAAAGCGTCTCCAATGGTTCCTACATCCATTCTAACTTCACTTTCACTCATACTCTTCCCAAAGTTGCTTCTTTTGATACGATATCACTCCTTAAACATTCAATTACCAATTTAGTTGTATTAAACTCCCAAATCTCAACTTAAATGACTCATTCTTACTATAGTTGTTCCGTATAAACATCCTATACAAT
>JANVCQ010000231.1:38600919-38631943 GCA_025531925.1 Erythroxylum plowmanianum
AATAGGTGAATTTGCAAGCCTATGGTAGTGTAATCTCTTAGAGGAAGCTTTGAGCGAAACACAACCCTTATACACTTGAGTTACATGAGTGAATATTGTAAGGAAAGTTCATTTAAATTTTATGCTTGCTTTTGATCAAGGATATCTACCTTTGATTCTGTTTATGTGCATTGATGAAAAGATTATGATATATGTAGTAGTTTGATACTTGAGTTTGCTAAAGTTTAAGGGATTGCAAACACTTGATTTTCGTTGAAAATGAAATGACAAAATACATTGGTTGTGATCTAAGTAAGTTGCTTGAGGACAAGCAACAATTCAAGTGTGGGGGGGGAGGTGGTTGTTAATGGTATTTTTATTTGATTTTAGATACATAAGTTGTTAAACTCTTATCTATTTAATGTTTAAATTGCATTAATTAATAATTATTTGTTTAGATTTTAGGCACATTTGATTTGGAACGTCTAATACCATAAATCAAGAAAAAACTTTCAAAGGAGCTTGGGTAAAAAACGTTAACATTTTAGTCACCTAAAATGTTAATGTTTTGGAAGACAAAGAATGGAGGTTTTTGCATGAATGATAAGTTAAAAAAGAGTGGTGGTAGATAAAACAAAGCATGAGATGATGGACTTTCAATACATAAGAGACAAAAGAAGATGGCTATGGCAAGAGAGTTGAAAAATAGGAGGGTGAGGCGAAAATGAGGCCTGAAATTTATTCAATATGGTGAGACAAAAAGAGAAAGGAATTGACGACAACTAGGTGTGTGTTTTTGGGGGAGAGTGTGAGTGTGAGTGGTGCTGTGTGTGGGCAACGTGACAGGCGAGCATGTTGGTTGGAACAAGAAGAGAAGAATAACTCTATATAGGTGCTGGCTGGGACGTAAAGAGAGGATCCACCACTCACATACACTCTTTATCCACATGATGACAGCTGATTGGGTGGAGATAAAAAACACATGAAGCAGCTAGTGGAAAGAGGGACTCCATTGATTCATATCACCCATGTTACACCACCATAGAGGAAGTGAGCAGCTGTGGCAACGTGAGCTGGTGGCTTAAAAAGGAAAACAAAAAACAAAAAGAACAAGGGAGTTGGGGAGAGATAAGTATACATTAGCTATTGGAGAGAACATTGAAGCAGCCAATCCATCACTGACGCAAAGCACACACAAAACACTCTCCACTCACACAATGAAGACAGCTAGGCTAAATAGAATGTGAGCTGGGCTAGATGGAGACACACGTTTGTCGGGGAACAAAACACGTTAGCTAGTGGAGGATGAAGACAACTGTTGAAGCAAAAGGATTATGCGTGGCTTGAGAGGAAAACGTAGCTGCTGGTGGAGATCAAAATCACGTTGGCAATTAGGAGACTCTCCACTCCACACATAACGTTACAGGATGGTGGACATTAAAAAAATAAAGAAGCCATCTTGAGGTGGAAGAAACCAAGACGTTGGATGGGGAGTTGTGACAAGAGGATAAGAAGACAGCTGGTGCATGAAAACAAGTTTTTGCGTGAGCTGAGGGAGAAAACTTAACATTGGGTGTTCTTAATTTATATTTTATTCCTTATTTATTTTAATTGTGTGGATTTAATCAATGCAAACATTTATTATGACCATGATTTATGTTACACTGATGAATATGTGTGCGTAAGTTTTTCTTTTCAGTTAAGGTTAAGATTGATATTGGATTAGGATAATTTTTGTAGTATTAATTTTTGCTTGATTGAATGCATATTTAGTCCTAATTTAACTTGATTAACTATATTAAGATCTTAGATGATTGAATGTCATAACCAATGAGATTTAATTTATCGAAAAATTAATCGAGCGATGTATTTGAGACTAAAGTGTAGACTAACCTTAGGATCTTGTGTGAGGATAACTAGGATTAACGAACTTAGTTTTAGGCTTCCTGTATTGAACGTCTTTTATTCCGAATTATCTATGAACAAAGTGGGTAACTCGGATTTAGAAGAGAAGGAAATTCCCGTGAACATTGGGTTAGACTTGCTTAAGTGAAATATTTCCTAGATCAATCCACCATTACAATTTTTAATGTATAATATAATTGAAATCTGATACCTTGACCGATTTCTGTCATTTGATTAAATCTAGTCATTTTTTAATTCATACCTTGCATTTTTATATTTCCTTAATTTGCTTACTTTATTTTAATTTATTTCAAATCAATCAATTCTTGATTGTCCGAGTAATTTTTCAACGATTAATTTAATTATCTTGCGTATTGGAATTCTCTTGGGTATGATATCTAGTTCTTACCGTTTTATATTACTTGTCGACGTGGTGTGCTTGCCTCTTGTTAGTCTAGATAAAATTTAATTGTTTTGTTTAGACAACAACAATGAGTCTATTGTGAGGTTCAAAGAGGGGGGCTATTAGTTACTAGGAGGGCATTGAGCACGCGTACGGGAGAAGATGATGTGAGTGAACAATGGGACAATCTCTTCCATTCTAGTTGCGCCATCAACGACTGATTGTATAACGTGATCATAAATGGGGAAGTTATGCTAATGTAGCTACTGTAGAGTTAGTGAAGAAGTTAGGTTGTCAATTACTAAACACCCTAAACTATACAACCTACAATAGTTGAATGAGAGTGGGGAAGTTAGGATAACAAAGCAAGTATTATTTTTTTTCCTAATTGAAAGGTATAGAGACAAGGTACTCTGAGGAGATTTCTATATAAGCGAGTTATATTCTTTTAGGGCGTCCTTGAAATTTCAATAGGAGAGCTATATATGATGGGTATAAGAATAGATAAACCTTTTCCATGCATGGTAAATTAACAGCCATGGCTCCATCGTCACCTAATCAATTTTGTAAAGATCAACTCAAGATTTATGAGAGTAAGCAAGAAAGATTAAGGAGACAGAAACAAGAGAAAAAACTTGGGGTAATTCAAGCCTTTTAGATAAATTAGAAATAAGGGATAAATGTAAGAGAAAAAGAGTGAGTATGGTAATGAGAGTGGGGGATGTGAGAGATGGATTCTTGGCTTTTTTGATTTTATAGATAAAGATGTTGATCTAAGGGTAAATTCAAATGATGGGAATCAAGCATATGCTACTTGAGCATCAAAAGCTACTGCAGAGCCATTGAACAACATTAGAGGACCCTTGATACGAAAGGAAGACAAAAGCAGCCCTTATATATCAACTTAATGTGAAAGAAATGAAGCACTGCTTTTTCAAAATATTGAATTAATACCTGAAGTGATGATTTGAGTGAAGGAGAAGTATCATGAGAGGGTTACAAAATGTAACTTCTACTTGATAAAAATGACATACATTGATTTAAACTGACTTTTAAGAGGTTGAGAAATAGAATGTAATAAGCGCTAAAGTTTGCATTCCGAAACAAACTGATGTCAGAGTTCAACTGGTAATCTACATTAAACTCGTGTTTGAAATGAGCACTAATAACAAAAATAGGCGTTGGTGTATCTGTAGGATAGACATTGGATACATATTTTAATTAGATAGGATCTTGTTATTTCTTTTGGATCTCTAGATTTCGGGTCTGATGCATATAAGAGGCTTTCTTGTTATTATAATTAATAGGTTATCATTATTATTGATGAATCAAAAAATTTTGAGAATTTTCTTTAAGATTTTGATGTAACTTTTTTTTAGATTTTCAATCAAAACGCTGCAATCTTATCACTTACAATCCTTTTCTTTCATGTGAGTTTGATGATTCATATCCTTCTTATTGTGTTTATTGTTGCAATAGGTAGATTCTTAGTCACATTCTAATATTGAATCTATTAATGAGAGTCATGTCATAAATAATTAATCATTACCGCTGACATGATTGAATTAACAAACGCAAGAGGAATACTAGGAAATTTTAATTCCCAATTCGGGTTAGACAGAATCAAAAACAGAAGAATAGATTCTCGAGAGGTGGGTCATCGGTTGCTTGAAAATTAGTGTTTCCAATTAAATCTGGACATGGGTTTAAAGATGGTGGTTAACGTTAACCACCTGGAAGCCCAGCTACATACATGGAAGCTTGGAAAAGAATAAAATAAGACACAATTGTTTAGATTTAATTATGTTTGTTCCCCTCGACTTACATGAACACAACGAATAGATTTTAAGGAGAAAATCAGGTGATGATTTAATTAAATCAAGCCCATCCAACCTATTAATTTCAGATGAGCTCAAGTAGTGCTTGGAATTTTTCACCTTCACTCAAGTGATTAATGTGTTTATATGATCTATATCCATACAGGGGGGTTAACAACAATAGCAGTTACAGTAAACGGTAATGCAGCTGCACAATTAGCTAACAAACTTCTTGTCAGACCTTAGATGGTATGCTTCACATTTGCACCTCAGAAGGTTAAAGATTGATATTAAAATACAAAGTGCAAAAAATTACGATAATGTACACATATATATATACACGTGCAGATACAGCTTGCTATCTTACAAAAGGCAGAGGATGGTGTCGGAAAATCCCATGACAAATCACAACACCACCGGATAAGGATAAAAAGGTAATTAACAAAATATAATCGCTTGAGCTTGACGGAGACCACCTCTATATATAAAAAAATTGCTTTTTACAGTGCTTTCCTAAACTCCTAAAGATCTATACCAGCTTCAGCTTCGTCTAAGCTGTGTGTATTCTCCTCTAGCATGTAGTCACAGAGCTCCAAAAGTTGATCCGCCAGGGGCGGAATACCAGGGTTTTGGCCATCATTATACAAATGGGCGTTATAAGTGATCTGCCAAACGTCATGTCTGAAATCATGTCGATTCTTATATTCCATGTGCCTCACCTTGTCCCTGATTGTGGAGAGATCCATGGGACGTTTTATGATGTCCAAATAGTCAGGAGCCTCCTTCTTCGAAACCGGTTTTAAGAAAAGATAAGAGAGATCCAGTCTATCCCTAAGAGTATCCACAATTCGCTCCAAGATGTTTGCCAAGCCGACCTGGAAGGAAGATAGAATTTTAGGGATCAAGTATAGTTAAATATTCCAATTCAGATATGGTACCAAGGTGCACTAACATAAAATGAGCTTCAAAGACACAAGAAGTGATATTCAAGCCCCACATATTTTGACGACTAGTTTGAAAGATTAATCTTCCTTACTGTTTCCTTTGAGAGAAACACCTACTTCAAAGGTATCCGGATTAGAAAAATGATTATAGTCCCTTCTATTCACTTACTTAACGACATACCACACCGTTTTTCCTTGCCCACAATTACTTTTACACGGTACACAAGGACAAGGGAGTGATATGAAGCTCGGTGTTATCTGTGGAATTCAAAGCTAAACCCTAGCTCTGACTCTTAAGGAAGAAGAAATCAATTATGATAAGACTATAGCTTCCGAAAACTAGAAAGATCAATTCACCTAAAATTATAAGGGAAAAAAAAAACTTCCTTGACTCGGTCTACAGGGTTAACACAGCATGACTAGAGATACTAGTAGGAGGGTTGTTAAGGAGAAATTCTCAAAAACAACTGAAAAATGACTTGCCAAATAAAATTAGTGTCAAATGCAGTAAAGTGTTTTGATTAGGAAAAGAAAAAATAAAATCAAAATGGAACAGAAAAAAAATTGGTAAAAACCCCTGGATTTCTGCAACATCTAGACGGAAGACACAACCTAGGTTGCATTTGATCTGCACCACTCAGTAATCCTTAGAAGTCAAGCATCATGTCAATAATGGGATATCAGAATATACGGCAGCTACAAGGGAGGCAAAGGTTAAAGCACACAAGGAACAATAAAACAACCAGTAAGGTAAAATACCTCTCCACCTCTTCGCCGCTTGGTTACAGGGGCATAAGCCGAACTGTACCTCCCAAATTCATTAACAGGCCGTCTCTTTGCAGCCCGATCTCTTTTGGCCATCCTTCCATCATTTCTTCTTGCCCTGTAATCTTCGGAGAAATCATCACTAATTTCAGGTTTCTTTTTCTTCTTCTTATTGGCCTTTTGTTGTTCTTCCTCCCTCTCCCTTCTAATGACTTCTTCATATCTTCTAAGTTCAGCTATTCCTTGTTCTTCAACTAATCTAATTTCTTCCTCGCGAATTCTCCTCACTCTACTTTCTCTCGATCTCTCCACTGTTCTCCTCTTCTCCTCCTCTTCCCAAAACCTTCTTTCATCCCTAGTTTGCTTAGCTGACTCTCCAGTAAAGTGTGCATTCTTTAGCTTATCATAATTGCCATAACCCGATAATTCAACTATCTTTTTAGTTTTCCGGTACTCAAAACCAGGAGTCCCATCCTGACTTCCCTGGTCTAAATCAACAATCTCTTTGGACCTTTTGATAACTATCTTCTTGTGAGCTTGCTCTCTTTCTTTTTCTGCGGGTGGGCGTATAACAATAGAGGGTTTATGAGACTCAACATGGTCTCTATCTGTGTTTACCGGTGGCTTTATAACAATGGAGGGTTTATGATACTCGACTTGACCTCTTTCTGCATCTGATGGAGGCCGTATCACTATAGAGGGCTTGTTCAGTTCAACTGTTGCATCTTCATGTTTTGGCTTGTTGGAAAACTTTATTTTATTAATTTTAGCCACAGACTTGCTTCCACTTTGGGTGTCTGCACCACTTTGTTGGACATCAGAAGAAATAGGTAAATCAGAATTTTGTGTGACAACGTCAACAGGCTTATCAGAAAACTTCTCCATTGAACCACACTTGAACTTCATTGGTAGAGCTTTTGTCTTCAGAGTAGATTTTTCATCCTCAGAAGCCTCAGATTTTGTTAAACTTTTGGTCTTTTTCTTCTGCAATTTAAGCTGGGTCCTAATAGAAGGATCTACAGCTGATTTTCCAGAAGTTTTTTCTAAGTCGACAGTTTCACTCTGGCTTTCAGGCTCTTCCCCATACTTAGGACAGTTCTTATTGGTCCTCATGTGCCCAAGCTGACCAATTGAAAGATTAGCAATCATAACTAACACAATCTCCTGAAATATCAGAAGCCTGGGTTACCAAGTCAATAGGGTGCTTACCTGGCCACATGCTCCACAGACAAAACTCTCCCTTGATGATTTCTTCTCCTTAAAGGTCTGAATATTTGAGAGAGAAATAAATAAGGATGTTGGGTTCAAAAGAGGAAATTTCATGGAAATACTAACTTTTGCAACTTGAAAAGATGAGGCATAATATTTGAAATTTAACCACGCACTTGAGTAAAAAATGCACAAATAAACCACTAACATGTTACCAAGTTAGCAGTAGCTGGGTCATTATCCAAATGACTAACCAACATAGAAATATGTTAACTAATATACAAAATATTGAATTAACTGAATCTACTGCATAACATAGATAACCAATGGATTATTGACAAAAACAGAATCAGAGTTGCATCAACAAAAAAAAAATCAAAAGATAGGATAATTTGCATTGTGGCTAGCTATACAAGAAGATATGAATTTGTAGAAACAAATAAGATGATACCACAAAACTTTTTTTTCTTTTCCAACATGGTGCAGCAACAATCAGATTTGAAGAAGCTACCCACAAAAATTGGTAGATAAAAACTATAAAAAACAACCAAACATCATTTGATCTAGGCTTATGTTATCAAACATATCCTCGCCTCAATATGAGCACCATACTCCTATCTGTATACCAGAAAATACCCTGTAAGCAAAGATTTTAGAAAAGCTTAAAGAAGCACTTTTTGAAAAGTTTCTATGATCTGTGGAATATTTTTTTCAGAATTGAAATTTCTGCTATACTTTTTTCATTTATGACAAGGTAAGTTGAAGAAGAGACAGTTCAATCTAGGCTTAGCAATTCCAACCCGGCCCAGCCTGAAGTCAATGGTTCAGGCTTGGATTGATCTGCCCAAACCCTCTCTCCAAAACAAAGTCATATTGATATGCAAGTTTAAGAAACTCGAGACCAAATTGACATCTTTTTGAGAGATTAAACCAAAACGACATCATTTTGGATCCATTCAAGTTTTTGAGGGTCCGGGTCGGGCTAGACCAGGGTCGCCATCCCTAGTTTCACCAAGATAATTGCTTTCGCAGCTCTCTTATTTTGCAATATTGTGCTCTTGCATGATATCCCATTTGCATCGTTAGCAGTCTAGTATCATTTCTAGAAATGAAAAACAACTAAACACTTATTTAAACTAGTGTCAACATCTTCAAACACATGATTCTAGAAGTATTTCCAGTAAACAAGTTAGATTTCTCCACAAACGGCTGCCACACAACTGAGGCACATAATGGCTCAAGCAAAGAAAGGAAACATATGTATGAGTTCACTTGCCTTAAGTCCATCCCCTAATATTTTCACTTTCGTTTTGATTTGGGGCATGCTTGAAGTGATATCCTTTTTAATTGCTTTCAGTTTCTCAGACATTTTTTTCCCAAGCAAAGCTTCCACCTGACAGTGACAGGTGTCCAAGTGATTAGTATTTGATTAATCAGCCTCCATGAAAGCACAGATGATCTAACAACCAGGAAATGACACAATAGAATGACTGTAAATAAAAGCAGGCTCAACAAGACGAAAATAAAAAAATAGAAGGGCACAAAAGTTTACCCCCTTGGAGTCTCTAACATTGTTCTCGCTCAAGATAAATGATCCATTAGTCTGGGCTTTGTTTGTTTTTTTAATCCGTTCAGCCTGACCAACAAACTTTGATTTTGATCCAGTTAGCAATCCTGCTTTAATCGCCACAGATTTTACCTTTTTCTTCTTCTTCTGTTCAGTTTCATCATCTGCAGAACAGCAGTCTTGGTAAGCCATACATGCAATCAATAAAACAATACGTATTCTAACAATTTCTTTACAATAACATAAAAATGCATTCTTTCATCATGACACCACCAGGCATAATCCATTAGGTCCAGAATATAATGGAACATATACTAGGCATTGGCATTTAGAGAGCAAAAGAAAATAAATCCATGTTAAATGGAAATACATCATTTGAATGTTGAACAAGGTCCTGACCTGCACAACTTCCATCAACATGCAAAGGATCTTGAAGGTTTCCAAATATTTTCATGCACAATCGGATCACTTCCTTAACAAGTTAACATTTAACAGTGAAACAAAAAGACAGAATGAGGCCAATATCAAGTCACAGTGACAAGTCAAATATCAAGGTGTTAATTCAACAAGATCAAATTATACCCAAGAATCACATTCTGAACCATTAATTCATTTGAACTGATCTGTAGTAGTAGCTACACATCATATACCCATACCGTCCATAAGAAGCCTGCATAACTCAGCCGCCTCTGCTTCTTCATCTTCAATGTCTTCTTCTGCCTGCGTTTGTGATGGGCGCCTTCTCATTTTTAGTCCCTTTACGCCGTCTTGCTTGTCATGCCTGGCCTCATCATCACCTTCATCACCCTCACATTCCTCTGCATCAAGCAGGTTCTCTAGGTCTCCAGCAAAGGAATCCAGATCACTGTTTGGTTCAGAGTCGCTCTCCATTTCATCACCATCCACTGCTGAAAGAGACTGAACTTGCCGATCCCAAATTTCTTGACATTTTTCTCTTGTCTGCTGCTGTAACTGAAGAAAGGACATTCGCTGCCCACGTGCATACTTGCTAATAGTTGTTGGATCAACCTTCACACCTGATGCAGCTTGTTCACTTGAAAGCTTGCGTATCATAGCAATACGATGCCACCGTGTTTGTTTTGCAATTTGTTCTTCAGGGACATTAAACTTTAGAAGCACCTGAAAATGAGGGGAAAAGTTGACAAATAAGTTGGATTCTTCTTAGTTATTATCTTTCTGAACTTTATAGCTGCAAGGTTTCAAGTTTGAAGAGCCGAAAATGTGTCACAGGAAAAAGACTGCTTGAAGGAGGGGACAAATTTCTAGAATGCCCATGTCAGACTTAAATCAAACCAAACAGTCAATGCGGAAAGATTCATGACTATAAAATTCATATTTAAAGGATGAAGTCTCACTTGGCCCGAAATATCTATAGATTCACCATCAAACGGTTTAAATTGTTAGTTTGGACAAGATGTTCTACAAATTATCAAAACTCAACTCATCTTCCACTGTCTGCTGGATCTATTATGATCTAGTAATTAAACTCCATTTTTACCTGTTCTGATGAACAGCATTAACCAGTAATATAAATTTACTTTAAACTATGATATTATATTCACATTTTGCAAATTATTAAACTACAAGGACTTCTGCAGCAAAATTCAGACATGGGGAATTTTTTCAGAAAGCATTAATTGGCATAGAATCTTAGGGATTTATCCTTAAAATTACTTCTTAAATATAGTAGAAACTATGAAAAGCAAAGTATAGGAAGAATTTATTCACAGTTTCATTTTTCTATACAGATTTTTTCCCTACAACCCTTAATAATTTTTCATTTTGAGGAAAGTTCCAGGAAAACTTCATGGAATGCTTAGCTTTTGTCATTATGTCCACATATAATCAAGACATCAGTAAGAGATCCATATTAAATTATAAATAGCTTTCCTGTTCTTCCAATGTAATTATTCTTTTAATCTACAGGATCCACTTATGCTATATTCTCTATATAGGAGTATCTTGTACACATTCCATATAGGGTATCAGCAGTAGAGTTTGAATCTAAATAAAACAATCCGAAAATCCCCAATCCTCGTTTTCTATGCATATTACTTTTAAAATGTACCTAACAGTTATAAGTAGATTCTGGATCAAGCTCACCATTCCAAACTTAAAAACAAATCAAATGGGGTTTAGATAGTATCAAAATAATGCCCTCCTTTTCACAAAAGTAGCATACCTCTCGTGCAGCCTCCATGCTTAATCTCCGGAGGTCAGCATCTGTCCCAGTAACAGTGGAACCTCCTCGACCTGCTGCTGCTTTTTTCTTTACCATTGCATTAGACACAGGTGCTTTGGGAGCAGCACGTACATAGCTGAATCCAAGGCCTCGACCTGATGGATCGCCTACACCAGTAATTTCAAGACGCTCGATATTTTCTCTATCCTGAAATGGCCAAATTAAAAGTTAGACAAGTCAAAGCCAATCAATTCATGGATTAGCAAATTCATAAAAACTGCAGAGGAAGCAGAATAAAGCAATCAGAATTTCAGCTATGATTGAACAACATAAGACTGACTGTATTACTTTCTTGAGGAAAAAGAGTTCATAACATAACTATATAAATAAGTTGCCATTTATGTCTAAAGATAAATCCTATACCCTTTTTTTTTATTTTGACAAATTTGAGAAAATGAGATTAGCATTACCGCCAAGGAACGAGTAGGAAATCCTTGTGTTGCACCCCTCACCTACCTGTCCACAAAACAATTCCTCCTTCTACTCAGTACCTACCTACCTACCTAGTACAAGCCTTTTTTCTATTGTATTTTATGATCTTTTAGTTCACCTTAGATTGCTCTTTAGGCGACACCCGATACAAACAATACCTCAATGACACATATGAGATAGCTTATAAAACAAATTAAGCGATGGTCTTTTAACAGGCAATTTTACTGGACTGTTTTTAAACAAGTTTACTTTTTAGCTATAAATTTTGTTAAGAAACCATCCTAAACATATAAATTGGTAAGAACATACCTATCATTAGAAGAAATATGAAATCCTCTCACTGGGACAAATGAAATCAGAACCTTGTTCAAATACTACTACAGTTCATGCACAAAACAAATCTAAATATCTCACCCAAAGAATTGAATATAATTAATCGCATTAACCTTAAAAAGAAATTGAAAACTTGATAAAACGTCAATCATCCAACATATATGTAGCTAAGAAAAATCATAGTTCTCTATTTACCTGGCTTGTACAAGCAACAAAATTGCTACTAAGGCTCCATGGAGTTATCTGCAGCTCCCTCTCAATGTGTGATGCAGCAGCTAAAGCAATTGCTTCATCAGGCAGCTGACTCATTGCAGTTGAAACATTAGTAGGAAGCGTTAGCCTTGTAATCCCCAAATGTTTCAGACGATACAGACCGGCTTGCATACTTTCACAGGCACAAACCTAAAAAGAAAAGGTTAAACTATAAAAGACTAGTATAGAATGATATGCATGTGAATATCAGCACTAGAAACTTCTTCAAAACTAATAATTAGTTGATACAAGATTTAATCCTAGTATTTTTCCTCCAAAATAAAAAACCATTCTATGCTAGTGGGTGTTCCATTACTTCCAATTATCACACAGATTCACATTCATTAAAATCCTTTTAACGTCTCAATAACAATCCAAATAATAAGAAACGTCTATGAGACAAACCCTTGAACAGAGAAAACTAATCAATTCATCAAGTCCAATCATCAAAATAATTCTAAGAATATGTGAAGCATGTAATCTAAGACTCATCCATTATCTTTTGTTGGTAAGTAAATAAATATAAATTTCTACCTCTTAACGTACAATATATTTCCTAAAACCTGTAAGAAAGCAGGTTTAAATGTAGATCTTCGGCAAGTTACATGAATCTTACTTCTGTAAGGCCATTCAATAATCTAAAATGATCTAAATAGGTAGTTCAAGGAACCAATTTAACTGATATTTTTCCATTTGACCACAATACCATTTGATAGAAAACAGATAAACAGACTTACCACACTCCAGATCAGAAATATTTATCTTTTGCAAAACCATTACCTTCAGAGAAAAGTTATAAAGGAAAATGGAAATATAAAAGTGATGCCCAAATTATAAGCAAAACATCTGGTGTATCTTGCCTTTCATAGACTTAAAATGAAAAAATAAAAAAGGAACAACTGAGAGAGATGACATGATTTGCAGCTTCCACTGATAACAACTACAATAAAAGAATTGCTCATTCTTTTGCCGTATTATGAACTTAGAGGTCTACAATGAAAGTAGACAAAAGAAGAATATAATAAGTATTCAGTTTCAGATTAACTGTCAAAGTGAGGTTCTGTTCAATTTCCAGGGATCCTCAATATAAGTTGATTTGTGCTAAGTGTTCCTTTCCATAAAACAAAAACCAAAAACTTAGCATATCCAATCTCCAGAGGAGCACATGTCTAAAGTGTTGTATATCACTTCTGATAAACCAAAACAACAAAAAAAAGGTTTCAAACAGACGATGGCAAATATACCAAAAAATTGAATAAAAAGAAACAAGTGATTGCAACAGAAAGCAAGTAGATCTCAAATCACAAGGACAAAAAGATAACATGGAAAGAAAAGGAAAAATAAGCAGGCAAAATTACAAATTAATGGAAAACTCACGTTCTCTGGTAACACCATTTTTTTTAATTCCTCTTCAGATGGTACGATGAAATCAGGTTTCTTGGACCAAAGAATGTGTCCATTTGCATCCCTCTGTATGTTACAAAACCATATAAAACAACTAGTTCAGTAGCACTACCATTGTAGAAATACTCAAACAAAGCATACAAAATATACAAGTGAAACAATCAACAACTAACTTGCTACAAATCAGCAGTAATTGTTCAAGCAAACGCTCCATAACTAACAGAGGAAACTATAATAAGCATACCCGCAAAGAAGCACACTCTTTTAGCTTCTTCCGTAAGATTGTTTCTGAGACATGTGGAAACTGAACTGACAACTCATCTGCACGGATCCAAGGAATCAAGCCACGCTTTTCTGCTGCTCTGAATGCACGGTACACATACACCAATAACCTATTTAGCATATATGTCTGCAGATTTTTAGATCCAGGAGAGAATACCTCCATAAGGGGCTCCTGCAAAGATATATCAAGACAGTTAAATTTGTAAATTGGAGAGTAATCAACAAGTGCCAAAAATCTACCCAAGATAGGGAACTTGGAGACAGTAAAAGTGTATTTATCCCCAATCTTCAAATAAACACTCCATGAATAACTCAAAAAGCTTAAATTACCATTTAACATTATACAATAGTACTAGGAATGAAAAGCAGTAAGAAAAAAATCAGTCTCGGCAATTTGCAAACAGATCTTGATCATTAAATGACTTTTTGCAAACTGATAGCTGGTCTTGCGCAACATTATAAATTCACCACAGTATGATTTATTTTTCCACTTCATACTATGAACGAAATTAGACCACAAGGAACTCCCGCAAACACAACCTAGTCTAATTGTTGCATTAAGAGAATAAAATGAATTACATACAAAGAATGACAAACTGTTTCATTTTCTTTTTTGCTTACTTTATCCACCATTTCAGAAGAAAATATTGTAATTCATCCATGTCACAATGTCTGATAAAATAAAAGAGTAATGATTCCACAAGTAGAAATTTAACTCAACTACATGTTCACCAAGAGAAATTGGTGGCACGTTAGAAGTGTACAGATGTTTTACAACTCATTTTGTGATAATGATTTGCTTGGTAGGATTGTGTATACTAGAGGCAGTGATATTCTCTAAGGACGATGATATCGTCCTGAATTAAAGATTTGGCTGATCCATCCTTATGGTACAATTTATTTCATTTTTAATTGATATATTTCCACATTATTTCCCCCATCTATATGAAAGGAAAACCTCTAATTGGATACCAAAAAAAAAAGCCTCGACTTAAAATTTAAATCCCTGTGCAACCATAACAACTAAGCAATATCTGTGCATAATAATGAAACCACAAGAAAGTAATAACTTATATAGTAAGAACTCAAAGAAAAATCAACAAAGAAACCTGCTGTCCAACAACAGCAATTCTGTCGATGCGCCTTATAGAAAGCTTTCCCTTGGCTGATCGAACCAGTAAATAATCTGTAGACTGCACCTTGTGGGGAAATACTGGTGCCTTGTACATGTTTGTTTCAAGAGATGATTGCGTGCAACCAGCTTTGATATCTCCAAGGAAAGGAGACTTATCAGTAGGCTCTAGTACCACAAAATTGCCCCAGTCTTGGTTGCTGTTGCGTAGCATGATGCCATTCTGGTCAACTGGACTTGATTTTTGATAGTATGTACACAGGTTCGCACCCATGCCAGCATTGCTCAATAATAAAGGTCTTTCCTCACAATACCTATATAGAAAGACCAAGACAACCACTATAAGATCTCATTTTCATTAACACAAAACTTGTTTCCTGGCACTGGAACCAAAAGACAAGAATAACAGACCAAACTTCAGGTAGTAATAATTACAACATACGAGTAAAAAAAGAAACATCTTGATCTCCTTTCATCACAACTGAATACACATAAACTAGTTCAGTTTTTTTCTCTTTGGTTTCAAGGCTTGTAATATATGATAAGATGCGGATTTAGGATTATAATAAAAATAAAATAAAACATAAATCATCTTTTTATTGGTAAAGACAAAATGGAAAATCAAAAAAGCCCTGAAGCATAAAAGTCAAAGAAGGATAGAGAAAGGGAACACATGAGTCTTCTTCTTAACAGAAACAAGCATGCTATGCACCCATCACCAAATTCCAACTTTGCCACAATCTAATACCCAGTTAACCATTGCCTTAATTTTGTTTGGAATATTATATGTCCGTATTAATAATTTGTTTCCCATTCAAATCTTCTGATGCAATTATGATTAGATTAATCCCCATTTTGCAAAAGAAAATAAAAATATACAATTAAGAAGATGAATTATAGAACATGCTCAAAAGCAAATCAAAGAAATGACACGTGAAAGATGCAAGTGTGGGCTGTTTGGAAGTATCATGAAAATATATAACTTACTCCATCAGAAAGATGTGACCATCTTTTACAGAGAGATCTGATTTCTTCTTAAATGCCCCAGGAGGCCGTAAAGACTTGTTCTCACCAGGAATCCTTTGGGCTCTGGGCAACACATCAATTTTTGTGCGAACAAGATGAAGCAAGGAGTTTGGTTCAACATTTTGGGTGGCAAGTGATTTATGGTCTTCAAGCTCTCTCCCCATATAATATATCTTCACTTTTTCTGATGGCTTAAAATCTACAACACAACATTTCAAGTAAGCTCATGTACCTCATTTATAGAGTAACACATCTAATGCTTCAAGAAAGCCTTTAAAAAAAATAAATTAATAGGAAGAAAGAGAATACAACCTAGCTTTTTTGAGGCCTTTGCTTCAACAGAAGCTACAGTTTCTTCAGCATCCACATGCAGCTTACTTCCTTTACCTCCCAAGCTCTTCAATATGATCTTCATAGGTCCTTGGGTAGGCAGCTTTCCTCGTTCTTTGGCAGCCACCTCATTATCGTGTGGATACCATAAAGCTTTTGGTCGGTGAAAATTAGCCAAATCTTTACTGAAAGTTAGAATATTATAGTCAAAAGATGATATCAAAAAAAAGCAGCTAAGAATGTAAATTTGCAAATTCTGCACCATCTGCATTTTGAATCACATGAAAACACAACATATGATGTAAACCCCACTGCAAATATTCATTACAAAGTCGTAAAGGAGGATAAAATAAGATCATAACATTCTGTAAACTGTTAAAAGATAAATAAGAGGATCCCACAAGTAACAGCAGCACCAAAAGGATTTATATTTCTGCAGAAGTTGCTGTTAATCTTTGCATGACTTTGGTCTCTTTGAAAGAAATAAACATTTGAGATCAAAGATCAATATTGGAGCTGAATCAGACAATTTCTTATCCAATACACCCTACAATCAATGAATCAATCAAGTTTTCATGGGTGGACATATGAGATGCTTTGGCTGGACTGGGTGGAACCTTTAATGAAGCCTCCTAGCAATGGTGATGCAATAAGCAATTTGTCAGAACCCAAAATTTCTCAGTCAAATTTATGGCTTTAAGATTGTCCAATGTCCAAATAACCTCTTGCTTGCCTCGAATTTAGAGAATCATTCTTGTATGACAGAAAATTAAGTTCAAAAAAGGAGCAGCTCAGATAGGAAACAATGGTCATCTAGATAGTTGTATTAAATGGAGATGAAGATTAAGAGACAAACAATGTATGTATTAAAATAATCACCAGTCTTACTTGCTCAATTTCAATTTCATTGTCTGGAGCTTAATTGCAGGTGCTGCATGATGAATTTTGATACCATAAGCAGTGCGTTTGTTGGAATTAGACTGCAACTGCTGAGAAAGTTTTCTGTTGATATAGAACTTGTCATTAGCAATATTAAATTGCCAACTAGAAGTGTATCCACCACCTAGTTGCTCAGGAGAAGCCCTGGCTTTTAATGGTCTAGTTATGATCATTGCCCCTGCATGAAGCCGAAGGTGCTGACTATCCTTGCTATCCAGAATTTCAAAAAGCATCTGCTCATCTTGAAGATTGAGAATAAGCTTAGGCTTGATATTAGGTTTCTGTGATTCCCATAATATGTCATTTAGCCATGATCCTTCCAATAAATCTCTGTTCTGCAAGGTCAGTTGGTTGAAACGCCTAATCACATCGTTTTGGTGAAGCTCAATACCACTATTCTCTCTTCTCACATCAAGATAATTGCATTTATCAACTTCACACTGATTTTCTAACCTCAA
The DNA here is from genome assembly GCA_025531925.1 of Erythroxylum plowmanianum. NCBI lineage: Eukaryota > Viridiplantae > Streptophyta > Magnoliopsida > Malpighiales > Erythroxylaceae > Erythroxylum > Erythroxylum plowmanianum. The sequence goes on from JANVCQ010000231.1 coordinate 38,618,360, forward strand.
AAGTTGAGGATGGCAATTGCTTTCAGAGAAAGGAAACCTTTCATGTTCCAAAGAATCTCTAGAACCAAATGATTCCAAGAGGACAGAGGAACTATTCAAGGAAAAACTATGATCCTTCTCATCCTGCTCTATGGAAATCTCTGACTTAAAATCCTGTTGTCCAGTCTCTTCTTCTGTTTCCCTCATAAATGAAGCTCCCAAAGCAGGCCCTTGGCTATCACAACTCTCTACAGGATTATCACCAACATTAGGAGAATTCCCCCAGATGATGCTTTCTTCCCAATCTTGTTGATCAAGCAGGTCAAATCTTGAACAGAATGGTGACTGCCACTCTGCAGAAATATTTGCCACGACATCTTTACTCAATGGTTCTGAACTAAGACAGGCATCCTTTTCTTGTTGCTCATTTTGAACATGGATTTGGACAGGTCCTTGTGCTGGAGCAAAGTGAGTAAATTCTGTGCCATCGTCAATAAAAACTGAGATGTCACGTTCAATTGCTTGTGACATGGACGAAAAATGACCAGATGCCCTTAAGAATGCTGCTTCATCCTCTTCAACTGCTTCAGAGAAATCCATAGATTTATATTTATCTGGGAGTGAAGTTAGAAAAGAAAAGGGATAAAATCAGAACAGGGATATAAATAAAGAAAATTAGTGAACAGTGAAATAACACCTGTATCATTTATCTATTGGCAGGAATTTGAGGATTGAGGGAGGGAGGAAGAAATAGAGGACAAAGTAATAGACACAAATGCACTAGCATGTGCACACACAGATCATTTCCCAAGTGGAAAGTCAAGTATCATGGTAATTGTATCATGGTAATTGCAGCATTACTACAGCAGTAAACACAAAATGACAATTAGAAAGATTTAGTTTGGAAGATGAGCACTCAAGAAAGCCATACCTTTGTAAATGGAATATCTATGATCTCTTTTTTCTGTTCTCTTTAAAGGCTCGTGGATGCCAAAAATTTCAGAAAACCGTAAAATGACCAGCCCATCTTCTACACACAAAATGGGCAGTGGCAGGGAACCTTTACATTCATGAGGTCCACTCCTCTCTGCATCAGCTTCACCCTGTAAGTTATGAGATAAAACAAAAAATACACTAATATTGTCAAACTCTGAAGACTGTTGTTACACATAGAATGCATGAAACAGATGCCAAAACTTTAGTGCAGAATATTGAATGCCATATATCACCAACCACTTAATGGAAAAATCACAGCATGCAACCGAATCAAAGCCACATACGACTTATAGTGCAGGCATTCAAAAGAAATAAAAGTTAGTTGACAAGATGATAACAAATATTCACTTTGTTGCTTGTAGCTTTCCGGCTCTCTATCTCAGATGCAGCCAACAGGCAAAGAACAACATAAGAGCTTGCTATGCAGATCTAACATCTAGAAATTAGAAATGGAAACCTGTATTTAGGTAATCCTTTCTTAATCAAGTAATTATAAGAAAGGGTTTTGAGTTACAAATAAAAGACTTCATATTTTTCTTTCTTATTTGCACAGATACTTGATTGTACGTGACACTATATCCTCTATCCCCTATGGGGTTGCACAAAGATAGTATGGCTCAACTCTATGCACGATTGTTGAAAATCTTGCATCGGTTTGCATTTGCTATACGCGAGAGCATGAATCAGAGTTTTAAGAGTAAGAGTGCGGGAACTTAAATGGAATGTTCTATTAACTTCATAAATGATATTCTTTTTCAATTGTGTGATAGGACTTGAAATTGAATCTGGCGCACCAAACAAGGATGAGCTTGTTGAAATCTTGGGATCAAACCAGTCTAGTAGCTCCCCATTTGTTCATGATGAACATAATTAATAATCAGCAGCTAACAATATAAGCTGAGAAGTAGGCTATAATGCTAACAATAGCAACTAAAGAGGCAAAAGATAAGAGAGTAGGAAGAAAAAGATGAAATGATGCATGTAGTTGTAATACAGCATCTCTTTCCAGCTATTTGCCATTTAAAGCATAATAAGCACAATTAGTTGCCAACTTGCTTGAATATTCAGTATCCCCACAATGAAATTATCAGGAACTAGAGAAATTTACCAATCTCAGTGCTTTGATACATTACAATATCAATCACAATTATCAATACATGTGATGTCTAAAATCCAAGCAAGTATTAAATGTCAACACTGAAGGTGATTCAGAGAGTTGCAATGACTTCTTCAAGCTTGGTAGTAAGAAAGTGAAATGTTCTTATCACATCCAAAACATTTACCCTGCTATCAAACCCATTTCAAGCAGAAAAAATAATGAAGTAGCTTAAAAATTTTCAATGAACCAAGGCATTCAGTTAGCACTCGGAGTTTGGCTTGCTCGAAACATGTTTATTAATGTAATTAATCAATTCAAACATTAATTTCAAGCTTGTTAATAAACAACCTGAGTTTGAACATAGTAAACTGTGCATTTAAAGCACATTGACTGCTTCACAATTTGTTTACCTTGCTTTATAAAAGTTGTTTGGAATTGTGTATACATGACTTTGCTTAAATAAATCCAATTAATAAAAAAAGAAACAAATTCTGTGTTATTTAGATAGTTTCTAATCTTAAGTTAGCCCTTATAAACTTTCAACTCTTATTTAACATTCTGATTTTGAAGTCTTTTAAGAAAAAGGGGCTTGTGAGAATTTTCCTCCAGTTTTTCCTGATTATAATTAGGGTTCTCCTCTCTTTTCCTCTCCAGTATAGTTTCTCTTTTCAACACTTCGGATTTCTTCTAAGGTTATTGCTCTTTATAATGGCTAAGGGATGTTATTTTTCTCCCTCTAGATCTCCTCTCTTGACCAACATCTCTTCTTCCTCCTTTCTTCAACTATGATTTAAACTCCAACACAAGATACAGACCTCAGCAGCCTACGCAATTCCATGCCACTCCTTCATATTTTAAATTATTCGACGTCCCTCTTTCTTTTTTTCTTTTTTCTTTTTTTACCTTTCCCTTTGTTGCTCCTTTGTAAGTTATTGAACGTTTATTTCTAGATTAGCTTTTTTCTTTGAAGCTGGGATTTTAATCTTGTTGTCAAATTGTTTGTAAATTAAATTTAGTTTTTAAATTATTGGGAATCCTTCTATTTTATGTTTAAAAACAGTTTTCTAGGTATGGACTTTTACCTGAAACCTGACTGAAATTGAACTCGCTTGTTTATAAACTTCAGAACCAAACTAAAGCCAATTTTGAGTCAAGTTTAAGTCACTTTTTTCTTAATAGAGCCAAGCTCAAGCTGCACTTGAACAGTTTAAAAACTTTCCAAGTCAGACCTGAACACAAGCAACCCGACTCATTTCTACCCCTAGTTGACTAAAGGAACAGAAATTTTGGAGGAGTAAGGGAAATTTGAAACTACCTCATCAAACTCTTCCAAGTCTGAACTTTCATACTCCAAGGACACTAGTGCTTTGCCATCTTCTGGAGACTTCTCTCCTGAAACCATAATAACACCCAGCTCACCTTTAAAAGGCAATGCTAAAGTATGTCGAATGAATAAAGGTCCAGGGGCCAAAAATGATTTGATATCATTTACAACTTCTTTGAGATTTTTTTTATCGAGTGGGATTCTGTTAATAATTCAATCTAAACCACTAACAATATGAAGTGGCTAAACCTTTGGATAAATGATGAAAGACATTAATTTTCTCAAGTGGGACTAATTCAGAAGGGAAAAAAAAAAGGCAACTGAGGAAATTTGGCAATTTGAAAAAGATAGCACTATTAAGTAGTGAACCTGATAAAGTAGTTTCAACTTCAAGTTTCTCATCTAGATGAGGATGTTCCTTTTCCTCTTCTTCCTCCTCATCATAATTGTCATCATCAAACACAGAGACTCTGGGCTCTAATGTTGTCACAGAAACTTCAGAAGAGAAGAATTCCTTTTTAGGTAATAAGTAATCCTCCTCGGTAGCATCTTGAACCTCAGGACCCTCATAGGGCTCATCAAAATCTAAAAAATCAACTGCATTTTCTGCCTTCTCGCCATAATCTAGCAAGATATGTCAGCATTAAATACACAATCAGAAAAATGGCAAGATAGATCGAAGTAGATGAGTAAGCAAATATGCCATGCATATTCCACCAAAATAATCATACACCTAAGCACATGCACACATGTTTAACTGGTCCTTTTCATGCTTTTCATCCCCTGCAGAAACCAAATAAGCACAAACCACTGTGCACAGTTACTTCAATGAACCAGAGAGAAAGAAAGAGAATCAAATAGCAATATCTATGATCAGACCCTCCCCACCAATTTATTACTTCTTAAGACAGTCTAATTAAGCAAATAGAAAACCAAAAAACCAAAGGTGATTGAGGTTAAAACATTCTACCGATTTATTAGTTCTTTAGACGGTCTAATTAAGCATATAGAAAACCGAAAAACCAAAGGTGATTGAGGTAGAAACATTCTACGTAAAGTAGCTCAATGATGCAGAGACATGCAAGCTGGTGGAAAAAAATAACCCTTGTGGACGACTAATTGCTATCTTCTATTGCTTGTGGCTGTGAAGAAATGCCCACTTAACTGTGTGTAGTGAAAAGATTGCAGCATAAGTTGAGATATAAAGAGAGAGGCCCGTATCGGTAAATCTGAATTCTAGGCAATTTTCTCAGTCACAAATTCAAAAAATCCTCTAACTGAATAATATTAAAACCACGAGAACAGTCTAGGGTTACTTAAATACTCTGAATGCCCATATTGTTCCGCTTGGTCCATGAAATGATAGCCCTCCCATCGTGTAGAAGGCATCCAATTTGGAACATCTTAGCATAAACAACTTTTGTACTTCAATAGAAACTCGCTATATGGGAATTTCTCCTAGCTCGTTACCAATATAAAAGAAAAAACCACAAGAAGTTGTCACTTTTAGCCTTTACTCCACTTACGGAAGGTTTCGTGATTGAATGCAATGAGCACATTCCTTCAGTTTAAGTTATATCTTCAATCTATAGCCTACTTGTTGATTTATTATAACTTTTGAAAGAACTTATATGATTAGCCTGTCACTTCAGTTCAATTACCAATGCATGCAAAAAGGTTAAACTGTTCAATCTATTCATCAAATAGTAGTATTGTATTGAATAATTAACAAGTCAGTTCTTGTATTAGAAACAAGAAGTATATTTCTGCTCCGCAACCAAGCTCCAGTGCACTATGATATACAACAAACCAACAGGCAAATGCCAATTGAATTTAGAAGTTTCTCTCTAATGATTCGCTACAGAATGTCAAATTACTAGAGACAGAAAAATTTAAAAAGAGAAAGACTAATAGATGAAGAAACAAAGATACTAACAAAACATCAAAAACCGCATGAGATAGTTTTATCCTGGCAGACAAAATCACCTTGTTCTGCAGCATCAGCTGAAGTATTTGGTGATTTCACTGACAACTGGGAATGGAATAATAAGATTAGTGTCACACCAAGATGGAGACAGAAAACATAAATTTCATACATAACCTCGTATCATAAAAAATGTATGACCAGATGGAACTTAGGGAAAAATCTCGTGATGTATAAAAACTATCTATATGATGCATAACCAAGACTTACATCTATGTCTGTCAATGACGGACCCAACTTGTCAGCCAGTGCAGAAAGATGTTCCTTTGCATCCTGAAGGTGAGAAACAGATGTTTAAAAAATTACTGTAACAAAAGAAAAGAAAATGATGACCAGAGACTTATCCAAAGGCTAATATGCAAAGTAAATCAAGCCAACCTGTTAGAGTATCCCATATAAAGGGTTTATAAGTGGTAAGGGTCAACTATCCAAAAGACTAGTTCTAGTCATTTTGGATAGTTGGCCCTTACCACTTATAAACCCTTTACATTTTCATACTTAGTCAATATGAGATACTATAAAACAACCGAATATCACTTAGAATTGAAACAAATACAAAAAGACTAGATGAGTTCTGCAAAGCCTACAATTTGAGTTGCACTGCATCTTAATAACTCAAACCATAACATCAATTGAACACATTTTCCAATGTAGCTCTAAGTTCCTAAGCAATTAACTACTAATCTACATTCAGTCAATGTTCCCCTAAACCATTAATTTAACTCAAGTCAAGCACAAGAAATCTATTTCCCAACGCCAGAAAAAGACCAATGTTCACACATTGAGCTGATTACCACGGGTGAATACTATTCAGCAAGGACTCAAGCTTTCTACAAAATAGCAAAAAATATGAATCTTCTAATTTTCTGAGACTTAAACCGATAACACTTAGTGTGGTTTAGTACAAAGGAAACAGTTTGTCCTCTTCATAACTTAGAAAGCCATATTGACATGCTGAATTTTATCGAGAGTCCATATGAAGAACAGTTTACATCTCTGTAAATATTCTGAAACTTAAAAATGAAAAACTAAATATTATTGTTATAATATGTATGGAAAGAAGGCATGGATTAGACATAACATCTGATAGAAACAGAAAATCACCTCATCAAGGTAATCAGCATCAAGGTCACCGGAGTTATCAACATTCCCGAACATAAAACCCAAAAACCGATTACCTCCACCAATTTCCTCATATTCCTCCTCATCATCTGTTAAAATAGCATGTAAGATGTCATAAGCACAACAAAATGTAAGACAAATCATTACAGCATCATTTTCGACAAGAATCGGAAAACAAGTACACCAAAAAAGACAACTTTCAGAATGAAACTAAAGTAGAACAATATCCCATGGAAACAGATAAATTTAGAGCATACAAACCAAAACTAGACATGTGGAAAAAGTAATATTGACTCAAACTCAGGACTTGTATGCAAAGGAAAAATGGGGTTTTTACAAAAATAAATTCACCATTAACTGGATGGTTCTGAGCATTGGGAATAATGTTATCTAGAATCAGTCATGGCTATATAGAAGCTGTAATAACAGTTCATCAATCATATTGTTATTTATCATGGGGTAGATTCCTATGCAGAATAATAAATAGCAAATAGTATTAACAATAGCAGTTTAAAACAATAACACCAGACTTCTCTGAAATAAGTTCCCTGATTTCAAAGCATTCTAACCCTAGAAGGCCTCCGCAACTTTATTCTGCTCTTTTTAAAGCAACAATGGGTTTCAATTCCATGAACACAGTAAAAACAGAAAGACCACAAGCGTAAGATAGCATAAAGCAACTAACTCACCTTCCTGACGGCCATCAGATGAAGCACCACCAGACTCATAGCTACCCATCCTTCAATTACGTCTCTACCCTATCATCATAGTAAAAATTAAGACCCAATCATATAAGTTGACACTAAGCTATCAATGAAACACAGGCTAGACATGGAGTAGTAGCTCCAAGCAGGAAATGTAAATACTATTCCATACAACAAACAACAACATCAATAAAACCCAGTATAAATCCTGCTGACACCTCAGGGTTGGGAAGGTCCAGTAGTAAGCAACCTTACCTCTAACTAATAGAAAGGTTGCTTCCAAATAACTCACAGAAGAAGAAGCAAGAAAAAAATAAATAAATAAATAAATAAATATAATAATAGTAATAATGATAATAAAAATAAATAGTTAGTAAATAAAATATAAAATAAGTAATAGCCAATATGCAAAAAGAATACATAAATAATAATACTGATAGAAATACAATAGTTATAAATAAATATTTATAATTATTATTATAGTACTAATACTAATACCAATACTAATACTAATACTAATAATTAGAAGGAATTCTAATTAAATAGCGGACAACCATATTCATAAAAACATGAAGAAATTTAAGTCCTGGTCTAAGGAAGCCCCTTCAGCATAATTACTTTAAGGTTGTACGGAACAAATTGATCCGAATAAGGCAATAAGGGGCTATATTAAGAGTAAAGAAAGAACAAAGCAATAACAAGTTCATATAAAAAGTATATCTGAGATCAAATTTTCATACGTCTCTCTGAACTACAACATCCAAACTAAGGCTGAAGATTGTAGATTAGTGAAAGCACTGAGATTTGACATTCACAAGGTAATTACTGCAAGTAAAAGGTCTTTATGGTAAGAAAAATTAAGAATTTTGTTTGGTCTACAGAAATATTTCTTTTTTCTTATCAAATAAATCATCAAATACAAGTCAACACACAAAAGAATCACACAACCGGAAAATAAAAGTTGGGAATATATCCAAGAACCAACTAAGACTCGAAAGAAAGCTACGGAAAGCACCAAGTTTTAGGAATAAGGGATCGATAGGTAAAATCAAAACAAATGGAAGTAATACAAACATGGGTTTTCAGACACTTCTTACTTAAGATGAAAGAAACTATACTAATACAACAGTCAACGAACAAATCACAGAAACCCAATCCCAAGCGGAGCTTTAACAATTTAGAATCCAAAATCCACATGGAGTTCGTGGAGGAGAAGACTGAAAAAACACATGGTTCATCAAGAAAAACGAAATTACGCGAATGAAAATCTACAAGCTTCATAAGGGGAAAAAAAAAAAAAGGGGTTAAGAAACAAAGAGTGCGGATCTGGGCAGTGGCTGTGGACTGTGGACATATTTGAAAGGAAGCAGAGACGATAAAACGTACATCAAAAAAAAAAAAGGGAACTTACGAAGCGAAAACAAGACCCACGTGAAACATCAGAGATACCAGCAGTGCAGTAGTCAAGAGCAAAAATCATACCACCAAAGGCCAAGCAATACCTTGGATACCCACAGTGCAACCGCGTCTGAACTGACCTAAACAACCGTGCGTGGGCCCTGAGGCTCACTGGAGAAGGAGGAGATACATTAGAGAATGGTGGAGCTTCGTGTGAGAGAATTCAGCAATATTCCTTCTTCAAAGATGATTTAAATTAATTGGGTGGTGAGAGGAAGAGCGTTGGAAGGAGGAGTCTCCGTAAATACCATTCCATACTAAACCCTAATAGTCTAATTGTTCCAATAAATCCATCTCAAATCTCTAGTTATATTCAGATGAATAGAATCCTCTAATTACTTAACATCGCATATTTGTATCCATCAAATTACCCTACCAAAAGCAGATTTCTTGCCTATGCCTCATAATCTCTACCACGCATCACATCAAGTTTTCCAATTGGCATTTTCCATGTTCGTTTCTCTGCTTTTCCAAATTCTTCTCTGTATAAAAATGAAAATTTTGCCTGTAAAATAGGCGTTCGCGAGGGAGAAAGAGTGCGAAGCAAGGAGGAGGAGGAGAGAGTTCAGAGCTCTTACCTTGATGATGGAACAGCTGGAATTAGCCAGCGGAGATTGGAGTTTGGAGTTGATCGCCGATGGAGTCAGACGAGGGGGCAGGAGACAAGGAAAGCAGAGCAAACGACACGGGCGAAAAGAAGTTTATAGGTCTGGAAATTGATTTGATTTTTGAGGAAAGCCCGTGCACGTAAATACCTCTGTTTAGACTAAGGGCCAAATGGTACTTCGGTTTTAACACATCATCGAGACTCAAGAGCACATTCTTGCAATTCTGTTAAATTATTACAATTGATTTAATGATGTATAACTTGAAAATATGTTTGATTACTTATATATGTTATATTTATTTTTATGCTTGAAAATATGTTTGATTACTTATATATGTTATATTTATTTTAGTATATTAATTGAATATTAAATATTCTTAAAATTACTGTATTTTTAGAATAAAAGTGTGTAAAGAGCCCAGTAAGAAACGATGTCATCTCCCTCTAGTTAGACATGTTCTCGTTGTTGGAAGAACAAAATGAATATCTTTACACTCCAGTGTGTATATGAGTTGGTAAGGGATGTTTCTAGCTTAAATGAGGACATAGGTTCGAACTCCTCTTATGTATGCAGTTGTTTAAAACTTGAAACCAGAACTTTGCCTCCCGCAAGAGACCTATCCGACTTGAGTGAGGATTAATCTAAGAGTAAATGACTTAAAGATATCTTCCCATTATTGCGATCTTATAATACCTTACCGGCAAAAAAAAAAAAAATCGAATATCTTTACTTGGAACTTTAAAGGACTCAATTGTCCCAAGGGAAAAAGCAATGGTTGCTGATTTTGTTAATGAAAATGACCCTTTTTTGAATGGCCTCTTGGAAACTAGAGTAAGAAACGGAATAAAGGAAGAATAGCCTTTTTGAAAAAGCATTGGAGCCATATATCAAATCATTAATGTCACCAAAATGGGAAAATCCTTATAACCTTTGATTTTAATAGGGTGGAGGTTATACAAATATTCAGTGGACGACCAGCTTTTCCATTTTCATGTTAGAATGAAAAATGTAAAGGTTATGTTTAGTATAACATTTATATATGACTTTAGTCTATCCCTCTCTAGAATCGATTAAGACAAATAGGAGACTCCTTATAACACACTTAGATTATTATTAGAGATTTTAGTTCAACCATATATCAAGTAAAGGCTGAAGGAAACATTAGTTTGAGAAGCTTTATAGATGATTTGATGAGCTACATACAAGTAATTGACTTGAGAATGGGAGGAATGTTCTACAAGTGAATAGCTTCTAAGACAGAAAGTGCATAGCTAGGGTTATGGTGAATAAAAAATGGTTTAATAAGTTCTCTAATAGCAAGGCTTGCTTTAGTATTCCCCTTCTGTCTGATAACCCTCCTATATTGATTCAAAATATGTTCCTCTAGAAGAAAAGGAATAACCCCTTCAGGTCTAATAACTTCCTTATTAAGGTTAATGGTTTTGAAATAGCCATTAGAAGAGGATTTAGTTTGTGTATGTGCATGAAAAAATTGGAGTAGATTAAAAATATAGCCAGATTTTCAGATAATTAGTTGCAAAGGAGGCAAGAGGAAGATTAAAGAAATTTAGAGCTCACGTTACGAAACTCCCATGTGATCAATACCTAGTTAACACTAAAAGAGAAGCTCTTCAAATCTATAGTTAGGTATGAATTTAAATAAAGTACTAGGACCAAATGGTCTAAATGACTTTTTCCACAACGTGGAAGCTGACAAAGACCATTGTCATTGAGGGGTACTTGAGTTCTTCAATAGTGGAATATTATTAAAAGAAGTAAGCAAGACCTTTTATACTTAATATCTAAGGTTCAATCTCCTATCTTAATTAGCAAATTTATAACAATTTCGTGTTGTAAAATTATCTATAAAATCATATGTAGTATATTAGCTAACAGGTTGAAGGAAGTCGTTACTTAACTAGTTGATGATTCATAGGGAGCTTTTATAAAAGGGTAGATTTATTAGAGATAACATATGGTTAGTTTAAGAACTCAAAAATTATAGTAGGAAAATTTCTAATAAAAATCGTGTCATTAAGGTTGACTTCCAGAAGACATATGGCTCGCTATATTAGGAATTAATGTTAAATACTCAGCATACCGGAAATAGCCTCTCTATTATGTAAAGGTAAGACTGCATACAATTAGACATTCCCATACTCTTCTTTATTGCGGAGCTTCGGACTGGGTGTAATGAATGACTCTGCATGTTTTTGGGTTCCTTTCAAAGTATATTGAATGGATATTGCAATGTATCACAGCAGTCTCTTGCAGAATCAAGGTGAGCCTATTAAACTTTTTTAGAAAGCAATGGGGCTGAGGTAAGGGGACCCTTTATTTCCTTACCTCATTTTGTTATACATGGAAATTTTGATCGGGTTAATTAAGCATGTTATTGGTCTAAATAAAAAGTTCAAATTTCACTCAAAATGCAAACCTGTGAAGTTATCAAGCTTATCCTTTCCTGATGATCTCATCATGTTCTTTAAAGCAGATCTTGATTTAGTGAGCATTTTAATGACAGAAGTTAATTACTTTAACATCCTATATGGATTTTCAGCTTTTTATATCTGCTAATGCATTAAGCTATTCTAGTCTTTAGAATGCATTACAAGATTAAAAATTTCAGACCTCCTATCCTCTATCTTGGTGAGCATTTTTCCTCTAATAGACTTTACTTTAATGATTTTAATATCTAGTTAGCGTAATAGAAGCTTTTTCCTAGTTTGGAGATTCTAACTAGTCATATCCATTCTGAATACTTAATATGTATAATGGTCTACACATGTGTGGTTTCTTAGATACATCAATAAAACCTTTTTTTTGTTACAAGGAAAAACCAAAAAAAAAAATCAGACTATGGAATACAGCGCGCCATCCGCATTGCTGCAGAGCAGCTCCCTGAGGCCAGCAGGCGGCTCCTAAAGAGTATAGAGGCTCGGGCAAAGGATGACTGCAAGGTGAGCCAATCTGTCCGCACACTGGTTGCCTTCCCGACAGACATGCTGGAGAAGAGTCTCCCACGAACGGTGGAGAAGCTCGCGGATACCTGACACCAAGAAAGAAAGCCCAGTCAGTACAGAATTAGGATTAGAGAGGATATTAATTACCTCTAGCAAGTCAACTTCGGTGATGACCCGACGGTATCCCTTCTCCCAGGCCAAATTAAGGCCGGAATACACACCCCAAAGCTCCGCTTCTAAGGGTGAACCTCGACCAAGGCTTTGTTGAAACCCTCCACACCAGATTCCATGACAATCACGGATTAAGCCACTAGCGAACATGGTGAGAGACCCAGAGTTAACGATGTCGTCCGTGTTGACCTTTACCCACCCCTCCAGGGGTTTGGACCAGCCCACAAGGGTACCCATTGGAATACCCGAGGCGGGAAAGGCACAGGTCTCCATAGCGCGAGCGCGAGTTATCCACTCGACGTACTCAAGAATAATACGGGTGCCATTCTTCGACCAAGTAAAACCAGACTCAAAGAGGCTGTTGTTTCGCCACTGCCAAAGGAACCAGCACGTGACTCCATAGATAACTGTCCACGGGTACTGGTGCACCCTGACCTGCTTAGTAAGGTTAGACTGGAACCACGACTCCGCTTCCTCCTGAAAGAAATACGGGGAATCGCCTCTCGAGGGAACTATCGCCACAAGGCTGCCACCCGCGGACAGTCCCGAAGCACATGAACAGTAGTCTCAACCTGCCCACAGACTAGACAGCGGTCATCCGTGGACATATGCCGCGCCACTCGGTGCTGGTTCGTCAGAAGTTTGTGCTTGGCAACAAGCCAGAGGAAAGATCGAATCCGTTGGGGACCAGGTCATTTCCAAATAATCTCCCAGAGCTTGGAGGGGGGATCCTTGGGAACGCCCCTACAATCAGGTCATAGGCAAACTCCACAGTGAATCTCCCATGGGTGGACGGAGCCCACACCACCCTGTCTGCCCCGATGTCACTCGCACCCGGGCAGCAGGGGGCGATCGCAAGGCAGACCGCAGCTGGAAGGTAATGTTGGAATTCCTGCCAAAGCCAACGACCCCGGTTGTCTGTGAGGTCCGCGACTGTGGCGATACGAAGATAAGCAGGGACGGGAGAGATGGCAACCCGAAGGAGATGGCCCTAGTCAGGCAACCAATTATCTAACAAAAAAAAGATATGTCTCCCATTACCCAGCTCCCATTTGAGGCCCTGGCGAACAAATTGCCAAGAGGCGGAGTGTTGGGCCCTGAACCTTTCTTGGAAGTGAGGACTATTAAATGAGAAGTTGTTCATGATTATTCATGTATAAAGAAAGGAGAATTCAT
>JANVCQ010000231.1:38681769-38692871 GCA_025531925.1 Erythroxylum plowmanianum
CCAGATTTTGCGGTAGCACTTCCCTTGATTTTCGCAGAGTTTCGGAATCGGTTGGACTTCCCATTGACAATCATCCAGGGTCCGAATGTCGGCGAGTTGTGTTCTGATGCCTGGTTTCGAAATTCCAAGTCATTTGCCGGAGGTGCTAGAGATCCTGCCTGTTCGACACATACCACATTTTCCATGGGTTTACCTTCCCTTCCTTGCGCATCGGCCCCCCCTTCTCCACCTGCCAGTTTCTCTTCGCTTCCAACTTTGCACAGTTCTCATCGGTGACCAAACAATCCACAGGAGAAGCAGATTAAATTAATCCCTTCATATTCAACGTGATACTCCCTACCTGCTATGTTTACCTTTGGTTTTAGTGCCTGACTGAGATCAAGCTCCACACACAGTCTTGCGAAGTTGCCGCGAGACGAGGCGGCAGTCTGTCTATCAATCCTCAGTGTCCTCCCTATACCATACCCAATCCTGCGTAAAGCTGCCACTGTCTGAAATTCCATTGGTAAATGCGGTATGCGAATCCACGTCGCAACCTTACTCACTTTGGCCTCCAGAGGGTGGAAATCTGGGGTCCATTCTTGCACAAGGAGGCAATGCCCTTGCACCATCCATGGACCTTCAAACACTGCGAAATCCCTATCTTCCTTATTCGAAAATTTCACTATGAAATAGTCATTCGGTAAGTCAATTAACTCCAGCTCGCCCTTAGGGTTCCAAAGCTGCAGAAGGCGCCTTCGGAGAGTCACGTATCCTACAGTTCTCCCCATTACTTTGATAATGATTGCACTACGCCAATTTTGACAGAAGGTTTCCAATTCAGCATCTGAAAATAGGATTTATAGTCACATTAAATGTTGAGAATGAGATATATTTTTCATTGTGAAATGCACAGAAACTTAGTAATTTTGAAGTTTTGAATTAATTAACTTTCAAATTTCATATATTTATTTTATTTGTTCTTATTATTAATATATTTGTTAAATATAATAGATGAATATAAGATTACAAATTTTTTTTAATTTTCTCTGCTTATACATTCCTTAGGGAACTGCGGGTTTTGGCAAGTTTCTCGGAGATGGCAATTGCTGACGAGCCGGTAACCGGTATGCCAACTTCTCTACTCGACAAGCAGGAAGCGAAGATCAAACATTTCGTGGAGGCCCATTTTGGAGTTGATAATGTTTACTTCTGGTTTATAGTATGCTTACTTAGGAATTAGCAGACTCTAATGTGGATCTAATTTTATAAATGAAACCAGTCATTTGGTTGGTGCTGTTTGCGCCAACTCCAAAGTTTGGTTAAAATAAGAAGGATGATTTAAGCTCAGTCTTACAAGTTTGTTCACCTTCCCATCCAACTTCTTGGCTCGCTCTGCTTCTACGTGGCTTCAGTCTTAAGTTGAAGGACCTGTGTTAGATCTAATGGTTTTGGTTTTGCTAATCAAACTTTTTTCATGAGTTAATAATTGGTGACCCAAGAAGTAGTAAACAATTTACCGCTGACGTTTTGTCTACTTTAACTTTGAGAGAGTCTTTGTCGTATGATATTCACGTTAAGCTAACTATTTTCTAAAACTAGTATACATATTTACATATTTCAATTTTTTTAGCTCAAATTATTTAATTAAATTAATAACTATTAGTTTGTCTGATTTGAGTTCCATATATACATCGAATATATATTATCTTTACCTTTATAATTTTATGAAATTAAATACTACAATTTAGCTTAGCTATCTTTTATATTGTACCTCCTGCACGATATGCGGGAGTTAGCGCCCTAATATAGTGTTGTGGTATCATACTGTTAAGTCGCCATTAATTATTCATCCGGCAAATCCCTTTTCTTTTGCAGTTAAACGTGGGCCCTTTTTAGGTCACTCTTCCTAGAGTTTCAAATTAATCATTTTGTAATCGTTACGATCAAATTTTGCCTTCGATTTTAAACCTAATGATATATAATTTCATTTAAATAACGAGATATATATATGAATTTATGCTTATATGATTTATACAGCCTATAACCAAAATCTGGGTATAGAGTTTTAGACAGACTTGTAGTTTTTGGAAAATATGATAGATTAACTATGAGTTGCAAAATGTTTCTATCGTGCACTTCACAAATACTTGTATTTTACCCATAAAAATTCTCTTTACCCCTTGTATTGAAGTTTTGACTTTTGACTTTGAATGCTTAAATGCAAACATAATGTTTTACTCTAATGTCCTAGACAAATTTGAGATAATTTAATGAATAAAGTGGGTCTAGTACTCCTATCCGTTGACACATCTAACTTTTTTTTAAATGTTTCTTATAGGTGTAAATACTCTCTGGATCCTTTTGCTGATGTTTGCGTTGGCGGTATTACTATATATAATTGTTATTAATCATTAAAATTAAATGCTTAAACCTTTTTTTCAAGAAAAATGCTTAAACCTTCGGACTTGGAAAGTAGGAGGAAAAAAAATTTTCATAGATGTCAAAAGGAAAACAAAAAAAAGAGAGGACTGAATTGAAACAGAAATAATTATGATGAATTAATATAAACTGGAGATTGTAATACATTATTAATCACTGAAGCAAACAAGTACAGCTAGAGTATACATTCGTAAGAACTAAACAGGGTACAACGGATGACTATAGACTAGAAACACACGAAATGCAGATAGTATTCCAAATGGGCGGACAATGGTTCAAAGTAATAATAGTATGAATTGGTCTTATCTAGTTTCCTGGTGGTGGAGAGACTAAAGGAATAGTAGGGATGGTGGGGATTGAGGGCATGCTTGGGAGTGGAGGCAATGTAACCTTTGGGATAGATGGGATAGTAGGAATAGTTGGGATGGTGGGGATGCTTGGCATTGGGGGCAGGGTTGGCTTAGGCAGAGAAGGCTGTGTGGTTGGCAGTGTTGGGATTGTGGGTTGTGGGAGACTTGGCATAGGTGGTAATGTGAGATTTGGCAGAGTTGGGATAGTTGGCAATTGTAGAAGCTTTCGAGCCCCAAGACAAACATTCATGTCTGAGAAAGACAAAGCTATGAAGATAGCAAAGATGAAACTCTTGTACGAGGCCATCGTCTTGTATTCTTCCCAGCTACTGATGTTCTTGATTTGTTCTGTCGTGTGTGAGAAAAACCAGGAGTTACGTCGGGCTTATATAGCTAAACATTTATGTGGTGACGTCACAAGGTAGGTGACTTACTTAGGAAACATGTTAAAAGAGTTCCTTGTTTGTTCACCTTCCCCTGGAACTTCCGGTTAGAATGACAAGTGTAGGCATTGTTTGGATACACGGTCATATTTCCTATACACTAGGAGCTCCGGAGATTCCAGAAGTGAGAAATCCCAACTTGTAGTTCCTGTAATTTTTAGCTAAGCTAAACAGTTGTCTAATCTTTTAGCTCAGCATGACGTATGAGACCACTAATTTATGCTGTCCTAATACATCAGAACACAAATTAAGACATGCAGTCTTACCCTATATATTTTTAGAATGTGGTTAGTATGGTTGCTATTCAAAAACGAGGTTTTTTTAAAGTCATATGCAATTATGTAGGTGTTCGATACAGTTAAAACATTGTATTTTTTAAAGTAAAATGATTCTAGACACATAAATATTGAAATATATAATTATTTAGTGCGTGAAAAAAGTGTGGAGGATCCTAGGAAATAGGGGTGAATAATAGATAAACTAATTTTGTTTGGATTGGTTTGATTTGGGTGTATGGATTGATTTCGTAATTTAAAATTTTAAAAGTTTTTAAAAGAAATAGATGATATATATTAGCATTTCTTCAATTTCCTAATAGAATAGTATTTTCTTTTTTGGATAAGATAAAGAATAAGAATTTTAATTTTTTTTATATTTTTAAATAATATATGTCAAAACAAAAATACCAATTAAGTAGGAAGTTCAAATAAAGTACAAACACTTTCAAGTAATGATTTGCTAAATATCAACATTAAAAATTAATATACATATTTCTCTATTTTTATCAAAGTAAATTTAAATTTAATAGAAATTAATCAAATAATAACAATTGAGTGAATTATTTAAAAGATGGTATTCTTTTAACAATCACTATTAACAAAATTAAATTAAATGATAAATTAAATAAATAATAAATTAATAATACTAAAAAGAAAAATAAAGTAGATCAAATATTGTTGGTTTAAACTGAAACCAAAAGCTAAACTAAATATTTGAATATTTAATTTAAAAATTAAGATATTTTTTATCTAAACAAAACATTAAATTTATTTTGCAATAGTTTGATTTGATTAATGGTTTTGTTTTAATGAAAAAATAACTTGGTTTTAAAAAAACTAAATATTTATTTTATTTTATATTTTTAAACCAATACTATTTAATCTACTTTATTTTTCTTTTTAATATTATTAATTTATTATTATTTTAATTTTGGTTAAATGTAATTATATTTTTTTTTATTTTCAAGAAACAAGTATGGTTCTCATACAAGATTACATTTCTTTTTGCATGACTTTCAATAATTTTTCTTTGTGAACATCAACCATAGTCTCGCTATAACTTTGAGACTCCCTCTCATAGATGAGTATGAAATACTAATTTGGATGATATCTAGTATATGATTGTCTTTTTCAGTTGATCTCTGCAACTAGGGTTATCCCACAAGTTCTGATTTAATAGACTACACAAACTTTGTGCCATTTTTCTTAGTTGATGAAGATTTCTTTATTTCCATTTTTCTCAGTTGATGAAGACTTCTCTATTGAAGACTTATTGTGATAAGCACATCACCGACTTTATTATAATTGGTCTTGCTAATTTATTTCCTAGGTTATCACTTATCACATACCACAAAGGATGAATTACGATTAGAGTAGTACTGACCCTATGCTCAGGTTTTTTAGCTATTTGGAATCTTCGATGGTATGATCTTTGAAAAATACTACATCTCGACTTCTCATATTCTCCTTCATAAGATCTTATAGTCGATAGATAAATTCATCTTTCAACGAGCCAAGACATACAGTTTTGCATTCGAATCAAGTTTAGAATGTTCGTCTTTAGGGATGTAGATAAATGCATGACAGTTGAATACCTTAAAATGGTAAAGATGAGACATTCTTTCCCACCCATACTTCTTCTGTGAATCTCCATCCAAGTTCCTAAGGAGAGGAGTTGACAATATTTATGGCTATCCTTACAACTTCTCCCCAAAATGGCTTAAGGAGTTTGGTATAAGAGAGCATGCATAAGACCCTTTTCTCTCAACTACATTCTTTAATTATAGTGTCTTTGATAGTATTCCCTCCAGCTTGATGCTGAATGACAAGTAATATTCTTTGAATAAGCCCTAGTACTCTCCATCATTATTAACTTTGACACTATTAACGTGATTTAGGGTTTACCACCTAAATCACTATCTTGAATCTTAGTGATTTGTATAGGTTATAAGGATATTTGTTTTTATTATAGGCAAGATTATAGGGACAGTTGTAGGAATCTTATATTTTCCTTCTTAGCTTAATTTTTCTATATATATATATATATATATATATATATATATATATATTGTAAAGCTAGCATCGAATTGTCTAGTTTAGAGATATGATTTCTTTGCATACTTTCTCCTTTTCTAATATGATATCAGAGCCTTTGTCTCTAGCCATTGTTCTGTGCTCAGCTTTGTCTCTTGCACAGCCCTTTACTGAGCTTGTTTATTTTCATTAAGTCCTCTTATCCATAGCATCTTGTGTCCAACTCTTTACTCAACCATTGTTTGGCTCTTTTCTATTCCATTCTTAATTGTTTGTATGGATCTGACCTTTTTTGACCTGCTTTTTACTGATTTTTTTATTGCTTCCATTTTTTTCTTCTACCACATCTTAATCTTTTGTTGCTACA
The DNA here is from genome assembly GCA_025531925.1 of Erythroxylum plowmanianum. Classification (NCBI taxonomy): domain Eukaryota; kingdom Viridiplantae; phylum Streptophyta; class Magnoliopsida; order Malpighiales; family Erythroxylaceae; genus Erythroxylum; species Erythroxylum plowmanianum. The sequence goes on from JANVCQ010000231.1 coordinate 38,687,663, forward strand.
ACACGTTCCATATGGAGAGATATGATGTTTTTACTCCTATGGCACTATTCTCATGGGTGTAAACTATAATATATGGGTTCAGGGTATGAAAAGTTACTTAATTGGTTGAAAACTTTGACGTGCTGTGACTAGTGATATTACTAAACTAGCTTATAAGAAGGATGAGACAGAACAAATATATAAAGAACGCCTTGACAATTAGAACAAAAATCATTAGATTATCACTTGGTTCCACAAAACCTATTTTCCCCTATTAATATTCAATTTGTTGACTTTGAAACAAAGAAAAGAGGTATGGGACTTCTTGGCAAATACATACAAAACTTCTAGACTTGCTCATTATTATCAATTGTGGACTACTCTTCATAGCCTTAAGCAAGAAGTTGGTCAGTCTGTGAATGAGTTTCTTGCTCAACTGCAACATATTTGGAATCAATTGTCACAAGCTAAGACCATCTATGACCATAGTTAATTGATTCAAGTGCTCGTGGCTTTTTGTCCCAACTATGAGGTTGTCAAAGCTTCATTATTGCATCGTACTCCCTTTCCCACTCTGGATACTGCCGATCAAGAGCTAATTTTCAAAGAGACTTGCCTTGTCTTAGATAAGTCCTCACAAATGGATATCACTTTAGCCACTACTCATTTCTTCTACCACATCTTAATCTTTTGTTGCTACAACACGTTCCATATGGAGAGATATACTGCCGATCAAGAGCTAATTTTCAAAGAGACTTGCCTTGTCTTAGATAAGTCCTCACAAATGGATATCACTTTAGCCACTACTCATCCAAAATCAAGGTCCAAATTTTGTAAGAAATTTCAAAAAAATGGACATAATTTCTCTAATTGTTTGACAATTGAGTGTAGATATTGTCACAAAATTAGGCATATACTTGAAAATTATTCCACTCGACCTCCAAGACCCAAAGGAGGTTATTTCAAATCCAAACATTCAAAGCCTAAGTCATCCTTTGCTACAACAACTATTGCTATCACTGAGGTTTTTTTTGCCATCACTATGAGTGGTCTTAAAGCTCTACTTTAATAGGTTTTCTCTTCTAATACTTCCTCTCCTAGTGCCTTATTTGTCACATTGGGTAGCTCTTCTTGGCTCTTTGACTCTGCTTGTTCTAAACATATGACATCTAATTCCTTTATTTTATCTACTAAAACACCTATCTCTTCCTTTCCCCCCATTCACACAACCAATAGCACAAAAATGATCATTACTCACATTGGAAACACATCTATTTCACACATCAGTCTCCTTGACACATATCTTATTCCCAACTTAACTTTTAATCTTATCTCCATTAGCTAACTATGAACAAGTTCTCACTATTACTTTTTCTTACTTTGGTTGTCAGGTAAAGGATCCGCAGAAAAGTCAAAACTTTTTATGATGGGACGTAAAGTGGGAAGATTATTTAAGCTTACTTCTCTACACTTGACTCAAAAACATGTATCCACTACTATGACAACTATCTCTCCGGTGTATAACTAGCATCTTCATCTAAGTCATTGCTCCATTAGTAAACTCCATCCTCTGATCTCTCGTGGATTACTGGTATCTATAAAATTTGAGTCTTTTAATTGTCTGAACTGTCAACTTACAAAACAACCAACTTTATCCTTTAATAATAATGATTCTATTTTCGAAACTCCCATTACTTTTGTTAATTTCGATATATAAGGACCCTCTCCTACTTGTTCTATAAATGACAATCGATATTTTGTTTTGTTCATTAATGATCATTCTCATTTCACTTGGATTTATATTTTGAAACATAGATCTAAGTTACCGCAGTTTATATTAAATTTGCAAAAATGATAAAAACACAATTTTCCAAAACTATTAAAATATTATGAACAGATAATGCAACGAAATACAGAGAATCCGTTTTTCTCCAATTCCTTGGTTAACAAGGTACCATGATTCAATGTTCTTGTCCCCATACGTCTCAATAAAATGGAAGGGCTGAACATAAACACCGACGCATTTTAGATTTTGTTTGTGGACTACTTCTTTCTGCATACTGTCCTGAGAAGTTCTGGGGGTAAGCGACTTTAACTGCTATATACACTTTCAACCGCATTCCTATCCAAACTGCTATATACACTATCAATCGCATTCTTATCCGAATTCTTCAAAAATGTTCTCCTTTTGAACATCTATTTAGTAAATTACCTAATTAATTTTCTTTTAGACCATTTGTTTGTGTTGCCTTTGTCCTCTTACAACATTATGAACACACCAAATTAGAACCACGTACTCTATTATGCTATTTTCTCGATTATAGGGTATAACATAAAGGTGATCATTGCTAGGATCCTATATCTAATCATTTTGGGAAGATACATTATTCTCATCCTTGTTTAAATTTCATCAGTCTTTTACTACATCATCTACATTCTTCACTGATACAACTATTGAGTTGTTTCCTAGTAATGATATAGTAGAAAAACTCAATAATCTGCCCATCGAAGCATCTAGTCCTATGGAGGTTGTTTCATTATTAATTCTATTCCTAATCCTACCACAATTCGTCACTCTACTCGGGTAAGAGAAACTCCATATCATCTTCGTGACTTCCACTATTTTTGAACTATTATTTCCTTGCATGAGCCTTGCTCTTATCGAGAGGCTTATGGCAACAAGATATGGCTAAAGAGCTCCATGCCCTTCAGAAAACTCATACCTAGGACTTAGCTGATCTGCCTTCTAAAAAGACTCCCATTAGATGTAAATGGGTTTATAAAATCAAGACCTGCTTAGATGGATTGATTGAACATCACAAGGCTCGCTTAGTAGCCAAAGACTACACCCAACAATATGACATAGATTATGAAGAAACTTTTGCTCCTGTAGCTCGGTTAACTTCTATTTGACATTTGTTAGCAATTGCAGTGGTCAAACGGTAGCCTCTTCTTCAGATAGATGTTAAAAATGCATTCCTTAATGGTGATCTACAAGAGGAAGTCTATATGTCTCCACCTTTAGGTTATCCTCATCCACCTTGTAAGGTTATCAACTTCGCAAGGCCTTATATGGTTTAAAACAAGCACTGAGGGTATGGTTTGCCAAATTTAGTTCTGCTATTGCTCAATTTGGTTTTCACTTCATTTTGTATGATTCTATTTTATTCATTTGCCAAACTAACCATGGGGTTATCCTTTTATTACTATAGGTTGATGATATGATCATCACAGGAGATGATGCAAGTTGTATTTCAGAATTACAACAGTTTCTTCGTCAACAATTTGATATGAAAGATCTCGATTCTCTAAATTATTTTTTAGGTCTTGAATTCTCTTCGATCTTTAGTGGATACTACCTTTCTCAAGAAAAATATGCTTCTGACTTGCTCTCTCGAGATGGTATTACACATAGTAAGACTACAACCACCCCTCTTGAAGCTAACGCCAAACTCACTCCTCTAAATAAAACTCTTCTTAATGATCCAACTCTATATTGACAATTAGTAGGTAGCTTAGTCTATCTCACAATAACCAGACCTAATATTGCTTATGTTGTCTATTTAGTCAACCAATTCATGGCTTCTCCTCGCTCATCACATTTTGTAACTATCCTTTAGATTCTCTATTACATTAACAAAATATTGTTTCATGGATTTCATTTCTCTGCTCACTCATCCTTTTTGCTATCTGGCTATTCTGATGTTGATTGGGTTGGAGACCTTATTAATTATCGATCAACCACTAGCCATTGTTTCCTTTTAGGAGATTCACTTATTTCTTGGAGAAGCAAGAAGCAAAGAGTCACTACTCAATCTAGCAACGAATTAGAGTATCGTGCCCTTATAGATGATACCTCAAAATTACTATGTTTTCATTGGTTACTAGAAGACATGGGTATCACACATTCTTCAACCACTGCACTACATTGTGATAACTGAAGTGCAATTTAGATTGCTCATAATGATGTATTTCATGAGCACACCAAATATAGAAATTGATTGTCACTTTGAATGACATCATGTTACTAAAGGTTCTCTCTCTTTAATATCTATTCCCTCTACAGAACAAACAACTGACATCTTCACCAAGTCTAAGTTGGATTCCACAGCACCGCCTTGAGTTTGAGGGGGGGTGTTAATGTGATTTAGGGTTTGACCACCTAAATCATTTTCCTAAATCTTAGTGATTTGTAAAGGTTATAGAAATATTTGTTTTTATCATAGGCAAGATTATAGGGACAGTTGTAGGAATCTTGTATTTCCTTTCTTAGCTTAATTTCTCTATGTATATATATTTGTAAAGTTGTCATCGAATTGTGTCGTTTAGAAATATGATTTCTCTGCATACTTTATCCTTTTCTAATAGGCACATTTTAATCTTTTGTCATCTCTCATTCCACCATAACATGTAACTCCTTAAATGCTTCATGTACCTAGTATTTTGTTTTCAACAAAGACACCCAAACCTTTCTAAAATGGTTATAGTAATAATTCATAACATATAGGCAATTGATTCTTTTGTCATTGAGCAAACAATAAAATGCACTAAATAAAAAATATATTTTCTTTTGTATGACATACTAGCTTTGTAAAATGAAACTCTATAATTTTTCACTTACCAAGCAATGAGTGCATGGTTCAAGTGTTTTACCTTTCATATTACGAACTGTACCAAAGTCACCACTTTGGTATGTTGAGAAGACACCCCAATATGGGGTGATGTAAAAGGAGATATTAGAAGTAACAATACATGAACTATCTCATAGGTAAAGTTATGATAGTTATCTTCTCTAATAAAGAATATATCATGATGATATTTTTGTCATTTTAGTTATGCTTTTCTCTTCCTTTATCTTTGGCTTAATCTAATTTGACTTAAAAGTCCCATTCTTCTTATCTCTTCTAATATAACGACATTCAGATTTCTTATAACCAGACTTGCCATGTTGGATCCCGTTACCGAGACCCAACCTCTTACAAAAAAACCAAACTAAACCCGAGCATATCATCCGAAAATCCACCTAGAACCTGACACTCTAATTTTTACCAAAAAAGGGTAGAAAACTCGTTGAGAAAAGCAATGGTTCAGAAATTGGGTGAATCGGAGGCCAAACGAGAAAGTTATAAGAGAAAATGCATAACTTTTTGCTTAAAATTTGAAATAAAACCAACTTTGCATTTTTTTATAACCTTTCACCCCTAAATCCGAATTTTGAAGATTTAAGGCC
>JANVCQ010000231.1:38750664-38769288 GCA_025531925.1 Erythroxylum plowmanianum
AGGCAAGTTTTTAGTGATGAGAAGTCCAAACTTGATTTGAAGATGAGTAAATGTATCTTTATTGGCAATCCTAAAGAAGTTAGATTTCTTTGGATTAAAGATCTTTGGTTGTCTAGTTATAGGCAAGTTTTTAGTGATGAGAAGTCCAAACTTGATTTGAAGATGAGTAAATGTATCTTTATTGGCAATCCTAAAGATGTAAAGTGGGACCCATATCAAAGAGCGATTAGTAAAGATGCAATATTTGTTTAGCAACATATGTCGAAGGAAACATATGCAAAGTGGTAGGATCATAGAGATTAGTACTAGCTTAAAGGTAGTACGATTGGAACTAGAACAATTTAGAGTATATGTTAGAGAGGCTAAAATTCTAGGTTAAGAGATATAGATGCTATATTAGAGGAAGAACAACATCATAGTATGGCCATAGAGAGGAAGAAAAATATTATAGTATGTCCATAGAGGAAGAACAACATGATAATATGGCCACAGATAGAATAAGATGCACATTTAGATCTCTAAGTAGATATGATTGGGAAGACTAGTATTCTCCAAACTTAATGGGTATTTGACTACCTTTTAGGAGATTATTGATGGTTAGGAGAAGTATAGCTGGATGGGAGCTATGGTGAAGGAGATGGAGTCTTTATATAAGAACTAAACATAGAGTTGGTATAAATTTCCATAAAAAGCGTGTATACAAGTGGAAGCTAGTAGTATCAAAAGAAGGGGAAAGTTCAAAGCTCAACTAGTTGCAGAGAGGGTATGAATAATAGAGCGGAGTTTATTATAATGAGATTTACTCTCTCGTATTCAGGCATCCTTCCATTAGGATAATGATGGTGCTAATAGCTGATTTGGATATGCACTTAAAGCAAATAGATATAAAGACAAATTCTCTTTATGGTGTTATGAAGGATCAAATTTAGGTGGAACAACATAAAGGTTTTAGTTAACCTAAAATGGAGCAGTTGGCATATAAATTGAGAGAATAATTTTACCTGTTGAAGTAGCCTCCATAAAATTAGTATAAAAGATTTGACTCCCTTATGACTCAAATTAACTATATAAGATGTGAGTGTGATTGTTGGGTGTATATTAAGAATCTTGATGATGGTTCATTTTTTAGACTACTGTATGTGGTCTATATATTGATTATTGAAAAGAATTCATTGCATGATTGAATTAGATACCTTATTTGGAAGGGAGTTTGAGATGAAGGATTTCAGTGCTACTAAGAAAACAATAAGAATGGAGATCTGTAAGGATATGGCTCTAGAAAATTATGGTTATCTTAAAAAAATAATATTGAGAAGGTGTTGGAAAAATTTGGAATGAAAACAGCTTAACTGATGAGTACTTTATTGGTAAATCACTTTTGGCTTTCCCTAGATCAATGTTAGAAAATAGGGGTAAAAATTGGGCTCGTGCCAACTTAGCTTGTAGTCAACGTGTTAGGCCTAGGTTGAGTGGGTGTCAGGCTGACCTCGAGCTCCATTGTTTGTGTCCAATGGAGCCTCGAGCTACCCAGGCTCTTCCGGGCCTGAGGCTTGACCTCGGAAGCAAAATGACATCACTTTTTACTTTTAATTTTAAAAATTTGACCTTGTCAAATTAGGCAACCTCTAGCCTAATCGAGCTCAAGTTTAGGCCCATTGCCCCGAGCTTGAGCTCAAGCTCAAGCTTAGGGGAGGCGGACTAAAAATAATTTTTTTTAATAAAACGAATATTTTAAAAAGAATGGAGAAGCAACATAAAATGGAATCGTTTACAATATTGAGTCAGATACTAGTTACATAATGTTAGGAGATGATTTTTTAGTCTATAAGCAAAATTGGCGCCAACATAGAAGATGGACAGGCTTAGGACTCCTGATGCAAAATCCAAAGAAGTATGAAATTATAAGTTCAAATCAGTTTAGAACTCTATTATGTAATCTTAAAAAATTACATGTATGTTAGTCTTTCTTCTTTAGTAATGTCCAGTATTAATAGAGAAATGATTAAGAATAATTTAAAAATAGTATGTTAATACAATTTGAACCTCATTATTATGATCTTATTATAATTTCATTTACAAAATATATTTATCCTATGAACATTATCTTATATGTAAATATAATATGAATGTATTTAATTAATTATGTTATAAAATATGGGATTAACTGATTACTTGTAAGGTATAAACCAACACCTAATTTACCTACAGTCATACCTGAACCAACATTACTACCATTGGTCATCCACAACATTGTCACAAACCATTTTTCCAACCTTACCAACCTTACCAAGTACAATCATCGCTGCCTAATCAATTGCTTTCACTTCCTAGCCAACTTACCATTCTCTTCATCTGTTCTTCTATTCTTTTCTTTATGTTAAGATTTATTTGTTTGGATTTTCTCTTCATCATGTTTAATGGCTAGAAATTCTAGTTAGGGTTAGGGATATAGCTTGTAAAAGATTCTTTAATTAATATACATAATTGGATTATTTATTAGTTAAACTTATTCTCATTATTTCTATTTTGGATTTATACTTGGCTATTATATATTCAGTCATAGAGGTACTGTATGAAGAATTGAAAGGTAAAATATATACTAAAGTCCACATATTGTATTTTTTAGAGATAGAGAATGACGACAATATCCTGTGATAACCAAATAAATTAACTATGCTTAGTGAGCTTGATTAGGTTAAAATGTTTATCGACATGTGATAGCTTCCTAATTAGATATAAGAAGGCATAGATACTTTAACTAAATTGTTATTTTAACCTAGATATTCAAACTTGTAATGTAATTAAAATTCCCTTTAAGTGAACTCTAAAATTTTAATGTTTGATTAATTGATTTTTATTTGCTAGTTATTTACATTATTTTTGTCAGTTTAATAATTTAATTATCTCTTAACAAATTTGGTTCTAATTTTTTATTTAACTATGATTAATAATTATAGTGATATAGTTCCATGTGAGATTCCATATTAAGTCTTATAAACCTGATATAATTGACTTGCAAATTTATCCGGCCACTAGTTTACATAAATTTACATTGCCTCCGTTACCAAGCATCCTCACTCCTCACATTCCCTCCTACTATTCCTTCTATCCAATTCCCCTCTTCGACACCTTGAAACTATTTAAATCATGAGAAAGATCGTCAAAAAACTATATGCATCTCTTTTTACGGCATTACTATATATTTAATGCCAAATATAACAACAGTAATAGGAAAAAGGGAATTGAAGTTTCCCGTATATTTTCATCTGTAACTTTACAAGTTATATATAATACTATGTACAACGAAAAGTGCCTAATCTACCGTAAATTCAAAATACACAATCCTTATCTAATAATTCAAATCATTCTTATCCTCTAGTATCCTCAACATCCCCACTCAAGTTGGTGCGAAGATATCACAAACACCCAACTTGAACACAGCATTTTCAAATGAGCTTCTTGAAACCCCCTTAGTTAATATGTTTGCTAACTGATGATCATAATTAACAAATGGAAATGAAATAATCTGCGCATCCAACTTTTCTCTAATGAAGAACCTGTCTATCTCAACATGTTTAGTACGATCGTGTTGTACAGGATTCAAAGCAATTTTAATCGCAGATTTATTATCACAGTGAAGTCTCATAGGTGCATCCAAACCAAAACCAAGTTCCTCCATTAATCTCTTCAACCACAATAATTCACAAACACCAAGAGCCATACCTCTAAACTCAACTTCAGCACTTGATCAAGATACTATCACTTGTTTCTTGCAACGCCAAGTCATTAAATTTCCACCCAAAAATGTAAAATACCCACACGTAGACCTTCTATCATCTAATGAACCAGCCCAATCTGCATCACTATATCTTTCAATTTGCATATGGCCATGACTAGAATAAAGACCTCTCCCGGGATAAGCCTTTAAGTATCTCAAGATTCTCGTGACTGTTGCTTCATGGGTTTCACGAGGGTCCTGCATAAACTGACTAACAAGATTGACAGCATAGGAAATATCAGGTCTAGTATGTGATAAATATATAAGTTTCCCAACAATCTTCTGATAGTGTCTTTTGTCAACTTGAAGTGCTCCTTAAGATTGACAGAGTCTCTGATTTTGTTCAATAGGAGTCTCAACAGGTCGACAATCAAGCATCCCACACTCAACCAATAAGTCTAACACATACTTCCTTTGAGATAGAAAAATACCATGCTTGGACCGAGCAACCTCAATGCCCATAAAATATCTTAGCTCTCCTAGTTGTTTCATCTTGAACTCCTTCGCTAGCTACTTCTATAAAGACTCTTGTTCTTCCAAATCATTACTTGTTAATATCATATCATCGATATATAGAATTAGTGCAGTAACCAAATTTCCTCAATGTTTAAGAAATAAGGTATGATCGGCACTACTCTGAACATAACCAAAAATCTTCATTGATTTAGTAAATCGACCAAGCCAAGCTTGGGGCGATTGTTTCAGTCTGTATAAGGCTTTATGCAACCTGCACACTTTATTTGTTCCTACATATGCCTTTACACCAGGAGGAGGATCCATATATACCTCCTCAACTAAATCTCCATGCAAGAAAGCATTTTTTACATCAAATTGTAGTAAGGGCCAATTTTTATTTGCTGCAATAGACAATAAGACTCTCACAGTATTTAATTTAGCCACAGGTGCAAAGGTCTCCTGGCAATCTACCCCATATAATTGAGTATACCCCTTATCCACCAAGCGAGCTTTATGTCTTTCCACACTACTATCTGCATGATGTTTAATTACAAAAACCCAACGACACCCTACAACCCTCTTCCCTACAAGCAAGTCACCTAAAGACCACGTCCCATTAGCTTCCAATGCCCCCAATTCTTCCCCCATAGCCTTAGTCCATTTTGGGTCTTCTAATGATGTCTGCACATCACTAGGAATAGAGACAAAGGATACACTAGACACAAATAATGCATAAGAACCATTTAACCTGTGAGTAGAGACAAAATTTACTATAGGATATTTAGACTTGGATGAAATTTCAGGCTCATATCTAGTAGGTGGTTTCCCTCTATTAGCACGAATAGGTAATTGATAATTAGAACGGAAAGGAACTTGTTTTGGTTCAGACTGGTTTGAGATAGCTAAGTCAAGAGGACATATCTTAGAAGGAGACATTGGTTGTGCTAAAGAAGAAGAAGGAGATGTATTGTCTAGATTCTGCTCACCTGAATTATTATTATGTGCAATACAACTGGGAATAGGACATTCATCAAACATCAGATATTGCGATTCCATTGACAAATCCATTACTTCGATATTATTTCCCCCCTGAAGTAAAGTGCTAGATTTATAAAACATTTCATGTTCATTAAAGACAACATCCATAGTTACAAACACCTTGTTAGAAGAGGGGTGGTACACTTTATACCCTTTTTGTTTAGTACCATAGCCAAGAAACACACATTTAAGTGAGTGTGGAGTAAGTTTACTGCACTGGTGAGCAAACAAATGGACATAGGCAACACGACCAAAAATTTTGGGGGGTAATCGCACTATAGAAGGTAAATCATGATATTTAGAAAGTTCTTGCAGAGGACTTTGATATTGTAAAACATGTGTTGGAGTCCGATTCATTAGGTAAACAGCAGTGGTAACTGCCTCAGTCCAAAAAGTATGTGGAACATCACTATCAATTAAAAGAGCTCTAGTAACATTTAAAATATGTATATTTCAATGTTCAAAAATGCCATTCTGTTGAGGAGAGTACACACAAGAAGTTTGATGCTGAATACCCTTCTCTTTAAATAAGTTTTGGACAACATTTGATATATACTCACTACCATTATCTGATCGAAACATTTTAATCACAGAATGAAATTGAGTCTCAATGAAACGGACAAAATTACAAATTATATCAAAAACTTCACTTTTAGATTTCATCAAAAATAACCAAGTCATTCTAGTCTTATCATTTGTAAAAATGATAAACCATCACATAGCATTGTGAGAGGTGGTAGGTGAAGGACCCCATATGTCAGTATGAATGAGATCAAACAGCAAGGTAGATATAGATTCAGACAATGAAAAAGTAGTACGATGATTTTTTTCCAAAATGCAAGTCTCATAAAAAAAATCAAATAACGTAAATCCTTTGAACATGGAAGGAAACAACTGTTTCAAATAAGCAAAAGATGGGTGGCCTAAATGCCTACGCCATGCTCAAATATTAATTTTATTTTGTTCAAAGTAATGACTACTAGCAAGATGAGTAACTGAACCAGTCGAATTTAGAATAGAATTTAAAAAGTACAGCCCATTCTTTTCCCTACCACAGCCAATCGTCTCCAAAGTGCGGTTGTCCTGAAACACACAATCAACAGACAAAAATGATGCTGTGCAATTATGGGATTTCGTAATTTGGCTAATAGATAAAAGGCTGCAATCAAGGTCAGGCACATAGAGCACGTCATTAAGAGTAAGAGAACAAGAGATTTTGATTTTACCAATACCCTCAACTTTTGATGATTCACCATCAGCAGTAACAATGGTTGTTTTGGATACAGAAGAAGAAAGGTCAGTGAATTTTTCTCTATCACATGTCATATTATCAGATGCACTAGTATCGATCATCCAGTCTCTATTACTAGTAACAGCTTTAGCAATATTAGATTTAGAAATACCAGTCATTGCTGTCATACTAGTTGCGATCATATTGTTTGACTCCAAACCAATAAGTTCTCTACAATCCTTCCTGCCACTGTCACTTTTATTCTTTCCTTTTGGGTGCTAATCAGGAAAGCTATGAAGCTTGAAGCACTTTTTAACCACATGATTATCCTTTTTACAGTGTGTACAAAATTGCAACCCCTCTTTATCATTTTTACGAACAGCTAGTGCCACACTGTCATTAACAACAGTAGAACCATTCATGACCTCTTGGCGATTTGCTTCAGAGCACACAATTGCATATGCATTTTGCAAGCTGGGCAATGGTTTGGTAGCTAAGATCCTTCCTCTAACACCATCAAGATGAGGATCTAGACCAGCAAGAAACATATAAACCCTCTATGCACTAACCACCTTGTTATACATTTCAACATCATCAGAACACTTCATATGACACTTATCAATGGCATCAGCTTCTTGCCACAATTTCTGAAGATGCCCAAAATAAGAAATAATAAAACCCCCATTTTAACGTAAATTGACAATTTCACATTGTAATCTATAAGCTCGAGAAGCATCTTCACTTACAGAGTATGTCTCACAAGCAATTTTCCAAATTTCTTTCGCTGTTGACAAACGAAGAAATAATGAACGAACCTCCTTCGTCATTGAGTCAAGCAACCATGATTTAATAAGGCAATTCTCATCTTCCCAGGATTCATACTCTTCAGATGTAGTATCTGATGGGGTAGCTTTGGGACCTGAAATGTATACCCATCATTTGCGACCTCTGATTTTATTTTGGGCGTTTAATGCCCATTCAATATAATTGGTACCATCTAGTTTTTCAGGGGTAAGGGTAGAAGAAAGCTCCTGCATTTGTATAGTAGAAGAGCTGGAATCAGTAGGCAGAATAGGGTTTGACATATATCCAGAATCAATTATTTGGCTCTGATACCATGCCAAATATAACAACAGTAATAGGAAAAGGGGAATTGAAGTTTCCCGTATATTTTCATCTGCAACTTTACAAGTTATATATAACACTATGTACAATGGAAAGTGCCTAATCTACCGTAAATTCAAAATACACAATCCTTATCTAATAATTCAAATCATTCTTATCCTTTCATTCAAATCATTCTTATCCTCTAGGATCCTCAACATTTAACTCATGAGAACGATCGTCAAAAAACTATATGCATCTCTTTTTACGGCATTACCTTGGAGTGGAGTTTTACCAAATCTTTTGTCTCTTAAATTCACTCTTAAGCATCATTTTTTTAATGTGTATTGTTGTGATTTATACTGTGTGACTCTCTTGTCACTTTTACATCCTTATTAATTGAATTACTAGCCCTTTTTTTTTGTAAAATAATGTGGAGCGACGGAGATAATTTTCTTTCATAATATTTTATATTCAAAATAGATCTATTCTCTAATATCAAAAACTGATCATATATGATATTAATAAACAACTATATTTTTAGTTACAAAAGTATAAACTTAATGATAACTTGATAATATATAACATTTAATTTTTTTGAAAAAATTTAAAAAGGACAAAGAGCCTAGATAAATTATAAAATAAAAACTCTAACGTTATCTTAATGTTATAATACCAACGTGAACTTTAAAAAAGTTACAATAAATTACCTAAGCTTTTAATTTATTCAAATATAGTCTGACATTAAGCTTTTTGTTAATAACACTGACTCGCCACTTTAGACTTTTATACTTATCACGTAATTATCACGTGCCACTATTTATGTAACTAATTATGAATTATTTTTACAAAATTTAAAACATAAGCCTAATTTCTTTTCTTCTCCAGGAACCCATTTTCTTCTGCTCCAATATATTTTCTGCTTCCTTCTCTCGTAACCTGTTTGCTTCTTCCCAGTTCTTAGAAGCAACCAGGGGAATTTTTGTTGTCTGAAGTGTGTCAAGTGGTTGTTATTCAAGACATGCTTGTTGATATAAAGTGGAGGTAGAATCTTATAGTCTGCGCAACTTGCTAGCTATTCCGGTTGGTGTAAAGCTAAAGAGTAATGTTGATGTCCAAAAGATAAAAGACAAATGACAGTTGCTGAAGCTGTAGAGCTATACAATATGGTTGTGAACTTTGAATTTTCAGAAGATGGCCAGAGAAATGGATTTTCGAATGAGCACCTCATCTTACTGGTTCAATACCCAGAATTGGGAGCTTTGAGAGCCTCACTCCTGCTCTTTGGTCCTAGTCTTTGCGTATATAAATTTGTTACAATTGCATGCATACTATAGAACTTACAGTTCAAATTGTGGTTCAGGAGTAGTTTTGAGAGAAATTGTTCATTTTAAGGTGGTTTGCAAAACGGTTTCTGCATCCGCCTATTTTTCTGTTTATGACTACGTATTTATCTGGGATGAATTTTGATATGAGAACGTAAAATCATGGAATTGTAAGACTTGCTTAAATTCAATTTATTTGTCTCCTCCCTTAGAAAACGTATCCTATTTTGTTTTTATGGGGGATTAAGAAAGTCTACTATTGAATAACTCAGGTTACGATTGTTAGAGTATCTTATATTGACTAAATATAAAAATATTAAAGAATTTATAAGTGGTAACAGTCAACTATCTAAATAACTAATTCTAGTTATTTTGGCGATGGTTGACCCAAGCTCAATTCTTGTTAATGAGCTTTACAGTCTACCCATATTAAAAATTCTAATGTGAGTGTCACATATTGAAAAAAGAGATGAAAGAAGACTAATATATAAGCCTAGTGAGCTACTCTACCTATTGTCAATTGATTTTAGAATGGAACCTCACTTGGGCTTCAGTGTGATCTAACTTTTCTTCTCGTGTGAGCTCGTAGGCCCATTGCAAATTTCATATGGTATTAGATCAGGTTTGGCCTAGATTCTTAATTTTTCGGTTGTTTGTCTGGATGTTTAGTTCTAGCAACCCGGTCTGGTTACCACTGTGTTTATTTCAAATGACAACTGAATGTCCAGTCCCAGTTGCACTTGAGGGAGAGTGTTAGAGTATCCTATATTGATTAAACATGAAAATATTAAAAGGTTTATAAGTAGTAATGGTCAACTATCCAAATAACTAATTCTAGTTATATTGATTAAACATGAAAATATTAAATGGTTTATAAGTGGTAATATTCAATTATCCAAATAACTAGTTCTAATTATTTTGACAATAGTTAACATAAGTCTAATTCTTATTAGTGAGCTCTACACTCTACTCATATTAAAAATTCTAATTACAATTTCGAGTAACAATTGCAATTTTGTTAAGATCCTAGAAAAAGAAGCTTAATGTTGGGGCGCTGCAATTATGGGGATTAAGAAAGTCTACTATTGAAGTTCTTGAAGTAATTTCCCAACCTTCTTGTTTCTAAGCCAGGGTAAAGTAAATAGGTTGCTGGGGAAAGAAGAGTAAGTGGGTTACTAGAGAAAAAAGGAAATTAGGTTTTATGTTTTACAAATTAATAAAATAATTAATAATTAGTTAGATAAATAGTAGACACATGATAGGTACGTGACAAGTACAAAAATTTACCGTGGCGAGTTAAAAAGCTTAATGTTAGATAATTTTTATAGAAAATCAAAAGTTTGAGTATTTTAATGTAATTTTTTAAATTTCAGTCGTTATTGTAAAATTGAGATAAGTTTATGAATTATTTATAATTTACTCAAAGAACTTTAATATAAATTTATTTTTTCTAATGTTATGAGAATTAAAGGAAGAAATGACATTTTTATGTTGTGAATAAATAAAAGAGGACCTATTCTGGAACTGAAGTTGAACTTGTGAAGTTCCTAACCAAATGAAAATTAGGAAACATGAGATGTAAAATGTGAGAACTTCATTTCGGTATTTGGTAAATATCAATATTATATAATTTTGGCAATATAATGATGGCATGCTTTGACAAATTGTAAGGTCCCTTTCATAATACACAACCATATATTATAGGTTGGAATTAATTAAGTTCTGCTGGAAAATGGAGACAGCGTTGGTGGATAGTTTGTTTGGTTACGTAGCAATGTCGGTGCTGGGACGTTAATCCAACATTGCATGGCTTGCATGCATTTGGACGCTGCTCACATGATTATTGATTTATTTCATTTAATTATTTGTACAACATGCACCAAAGTTATGAATACCATACCAAGCTCGATATCGGATTAAGATCTAGAATGGAATTGAACCGGTACCGGTTAATACAGGGTACCGTTTCGGATAATTTTTAAAATTTATAAAATAGTCCCTACAATTTTTAAAATTTGCAAAATAGTCCATTAATATATTATATAGTTGTACTGCTGTATACTTTACTAGTTTACTGTTTACATTAATTATGTTTTCAAAAATCTTAATAATAAATAATAATGACAATTCATATGAAATAAAAATAATTTTTAAATATTTCACATATAAATAATAACCACAATTAATATAAACAAAGACAATCATCATCATACAATTATAACATTAAAAATAATATAAAGTATTAAAATATTACAATAATACAATTTCATTATTTTAATAAATAATATTACATCAAAAAGTTCAAAACATCCAATAAAAAGAACAATAAATATCGTTAAACAATTTACAAATAGAGTTGATGACGAAGAAACAATCAAGTAACAGATAAACCTGAAATAAAAACATTACAGGAAGAGTTTCATCTCACAAAAATATGATTTGTTTGACTTCACGGTAAAGAGGCGAGAGTATTTGATGTGAATACTCTGTTCAACTTAATGCCCAATTTGAATTTTATTATGGTACAATATTCATATTGATTAATACTAGATATGATTTTGAATAAATTTTAAAATTATAAAATAATTCCTAAATTTTATAAAATCACAAAATAATTTTTAATATATTTTAATTATTTGAAGTATTATATATATTGACATAATATATAGAGTGTTTAGTGATTGTTTATTATTATTAAAATTAATAATAAACTATTTATAATAAATTAATGTTTTTGAATATTGAATTAATATTTTATCATTATTACAAAATATATAAAAAGTTAAAATTAAAATATAATTTAATAAAAAAACAAAAAAATATTACAACATTTCCAATTCCATAACAACAAATAGGCAGGCAAGAGTCGATTGATGCCATTAATATATGCCACAAATTGAGGGATTGTTCTAAGCCGTTGATCGAAATACAAATTAGATCAAATGTTTGTCATTGGTCTGTTTCCTAGTGGAGGGTGGAGACCATAAGTGTATTGTGGTTTATTCCAATTAACAAGTGTCATGTGTCCTTGTATTAGTAAGCCCTATTAAGAAATCAACCGACATCAACTTGGTCTATTTGCTCATCTCAAGACGCGGTGAAAGCAGATTAAACCTAAAAGGAGGCGTAGAAGGGAGAGGAGGTGTAGAGCAGAGGCGGCGAAATCATAGCAGATTAAGCTTGAGAGGATGCGTAGAGCAGAAGCCAGATCTACACAATGAGTTGAGGTCGAGGAGGAGAACAACCGGGGTGAGGAGGAGAATCGGAGAAGACGACAACCAAGCGTCGGTGGCGGTGAGATAATCTAGACGTCGGCGACAAAGACGGTGAGAGCGAGAGAGTGAGAGAGAGAGGGTGAGAGTTAGAGAGAAGAGTAGAAAACTGAAGAAAGAGGGGTGGTAGCAGACTCGAGTCGGGGGGGCAGGGGTTGGGGTAGGTTAAATTTTTTTTTGCAAATAAGTCCTCCGGTTTTTAAAATTTTGCGAAATAACCCGAAATTTTTTGGTATATTGGGTACCGGCCGGTACCCAACAGAAAACTCCGGTACCGGCCGGTACAGAGGTTGGGATCCAGGTACCGGTCTCCAGTCGGTACGGTATCTTCAGGTAGGTACCGACCGGAACGGTACGGATCCCAATACACTGGCATGCACTGGGCGATACTCACATTATAAGTTATTTGGACAGTTTTATTTAACTTGCCAATGTCTTTATTTTTTAAATAATTAATGTTTGAAGGCTATAAATATGTAGTAAATCCTCTAGACTTGGGGACGTATTCTCTATTTCATACTTTCAGTAATTGAAGTCCTTTGTTCCTCAAAATTACGCTTGTTCCATTTGCTCTATTATAATTCCAAGTGTTTTACTAGATTCTGCTTCACTTAATTAGACAGCCTACAACGTTATACTTTCGTTTCCTTCTTTGTGGGAGTATTTTGCCGAGTCAGGTGTGGGGAATTGGTTGGATTATAGGATGGAATTGATGGGTTTCCAAGCCTAAAAAAATAACGCTGTAAGAGACACCATATCATAATAACAAAGAGCGAGAGACTTCAAAAAACTTCAAATTTAGTAATATGCATCCAGTACCTTAGAAAGCTCATAAGAATAGCTAAAAACCAGTAAATACTTCATAAATATTTAATAAGTAGATCCAGCTTACACATTACACCTATTTATAACTAAATTACATATAATCATTGTTATTTAATTTCATATATGATAAAACTATATTTAATAAATATAAATTCTGTTATATAAACGAATTTTATATGATACATATAAATTTCATGATTTAATACCATAAATAAAAATAATAGATAAAAATATAAAATGTGATAAAATTATGAATTAAGTATATTATAAACTGTATACGACAAGTAATAATAATACATAGTATAAATAAGTTATGTATTGCAATTATATATATGTTAAACAAGCTTACATAAAAGTTATACACTATGATAAATGTTTGGATATGCAGTGATGAAACAAAACTAAGAATGCTGTGTTTTTAGTGCATGAAACAAAACGCGCAATAAGTTGGTGATCGAACTCCAGATTTGTGGTTGGGAAAATATTAAAAACCAGGTAAAAGTTTCTTGTCCGCTGAACTACGTCATCTTTTTGACTTGCTTGTAACTACTTACACCAATTTCAGTATCTGACCAACTAAGTAGGCAAAAATTTTGACAATTGCTTGTGGAGAATTTATGCAGCGCAAGGTTAGCCAACAACAAAACATAACTATAGAGATACAATGCTTTTCGCAGAACTACTTAAAACCTACCAAATTCCAATGCCGCCCTGAAATCAAATCCCTATATTAGCCCCCACGATTAAACGCAATTATATTCATCCCAAACAGAACAAACTTCTTAGTTCAAACTCTCCAATTCGAAGAAACCTCCACTGACGCCCATAAACAATGGCCTCCCCCAAATGCTTCATCTTAGCTTTTGTTATAGCATTGTCATTTTCGAGCTTGGACATTAGCTTCGCAGCTCGCAATCTCTTGCAACTTCCGACGAACATACCTTCGGTGCCAAATCTACCAAAGCCAACATTACCACCAATGCCTTCTATCCCAAATCTCCCGCAACCTACTCTACCAACATCTCTTCCACCACTTCCTAGCTTGCCTACAACCATGCCTAAACTAACCTTACCACCGTTGCCTTCCACAACTTTGCCGCAACCCACTTTGCCAACCTTGCCAAGTACTCAACCATCACTTCCTAACCAACCCACTACTCCCACTGTACCTCAGGTCACCTTGCCCCCATTGCCAAGCATCCCCTCACTCCCCACAATCCCTTCTACTATTCCCACCATCCCATTCCTCTCCCCACCACCGGCTGGAAACTAGAATATGTCATATTTTCATGCCAGTAGTATGTGCATTTTGCGGTCTTCAAGTTACCTGTGCCCTGAAATTCTTACTGTTTATTATATATATTGCTTTTGAGCGTAATTAGGTCTTCTTTTTTCCCTTCTCTTCTTCATCTTGTACTATTGTTCGTTAAATTGATGTACACTATGTGTTTGCATTCATTCGGTTCTGATAAATAAAATTTGATTATCACTATAAAGTTCCCTTGGTTCTTAACTGATCTTGTTTCTCTGCGCCATGAAATATTATGTCATGTTCTTTTTGTTCCCTTTTATGGTGAACTGGAGTCTACTCATAAGGAAAAACTACACAATATAGTCGTGCTATTATAGAAAAAAGTATTCGGGAGTAAAATGCTTGATACATGGATGGTGGCTACAAGGGATTTAAATGCCTCGTCGGCACATTCACTTCGTTTTTGAAATCTTTTTCTTTTTTTTTGCAGATTTTCGGCCCTCAAAAATTTTCAAGTAGCAAATAATTAATATGAACTTATAAATCAAAATTTCAAACACTACAATTTAACAATACGTTAACTATTCTGATAATAAAAAGCACTAACATGACATTATCAATATCGAACTTAATTGAGTAAACAATTTTAATCAATGTCAATTGTGAATGTTTTATATACACGAGTATCCAATCTTAAACTACTTTTAGAAGAGCTCAAGCATTTCTTAAACTACTTAAACTAGACTGGAATATTATTTCATTGATTGGAAAAAAGATTTGTAATATAATAGAATAAAATAAGATAGAATGTAAGGGTTTCATATTATATCCTATTTCATAATAAACAGTAAAAATGATTTATCTTTGATTTGAGAGGGGGGGGGGGGGAGTGGGTTTCAAGATGGAACGTAAAATGATAAATATGTACTACCTAATATACCCTCAATAAATTTTTTTTATAATATCAATTATACCCTTACCTAATAACAAGCAGCAAGGCAATACATTTATTATTGTCTATTAAGGATAGAATAGTCAATATATTTATTATTGTCTAATAACAAGCAGCAAGGCAATACATTTACATTCCATGCCATTCATCTTCCAAATAACATTTCATTATATTATATTATAAATCCTTCCATCCCTCCCAAACAATAATTTCTAATATTATACATAAGTGGAAGCACTATTACTTTATAATGAGTAAAAAGACTATATATTGTTTTTTAAAGCAATATTCATATTTTAATATCATCTTAAGAATCTAAGCATAAAGAACCTCTTATTTATTGTAGTTAGTTTATGTTTTCTTGAAGATACTTTAATTTTGTTATTTGTTTAGTGTTTAACGTTCATTCTCAAGGATGAATTTATCTTTAAGGATATGTTGATAAAATTATTCAACTCCTTCAATTATAAGTGAAATATTCCTTTCTATTGTTAGTTGAAAGATGTTTACATTTTTATAATGATTATGGTTATGTTATAAGATGATAAAATTTATAGATGGATTATGCCTCTTCATTTAGAAATGCTTCCACTAAAAATGCATATAGTGTCATTTATGATAGTGGCTTAAATGCTCAAATGATGATTTCTTAGAGTGATCATAACACAAGCAAGAGATTTTTTGGATTGTCCCAAATTATCCAGTTAACCAATTATTTATTTATTGAAATTTTATATATGAATTGAAGATGTTTATGTCAATAATTGGCATAATTTCATTTCTTGTAGGCTAAGAAATATAATTTCTTCAGGTAGTATGATGAGAAGTTTCTTTAAAGGGCTATTAACGTAATTTATAAATTTAGAAAGGAAATATATGTTTTTATAATGAAAGGAGGTTGAAACAAATATAAGTGAAATATCTACTTAAGCATAATACAATCTAGAAGTCATTATTTAAAAATAATGAAATTGAAAAAAAATTAAGAATAAGAAGATTGACTTTCCTTTATTATTGAAAGAGACAAAGAGTTAAACATTAGACGCCAAGTATTTACCATAGGAGTTCTCATCATTGTAATGGGACAACGTGTAAATTATATTGTATGAAAATGGGGATAGACTTTCAATTACCTTGTTTTAGTAGTGTTGTATGAACAATTAATAAACATATTTGATTGCTAATCATTTTGTTTTGAGGGTGTTGTATACTCCTACAATTTCTTCAATTTTGATGGAGTTCACATTATGATCAATATCATAAAAGTGAATATGGAAATTGAAATATCATCCCCTAATCAATTTTAGATATCAAACTAACAACTCCATAACATGAAGAAAATTATTATCATAATATCAATATATGACCATAACCTCATTATATACAATTTAATTTGCCAAAATAAATATCATATTATATATATTCATTTATAAAATTGATATATTCCACCAAAAATCAAAAGATATTTCAATGTAAAGATTATAGTATACGCATTCAATTACAACACTAACATATAACCATAAAAACTCAAAACATATATAGTTGAACTTAGTTATCATAGAATATGGATTTATGTATTTGTTGCTTGTTATGGATTGAATGGTTTTAGTAAACTTAACTAAGAAGTTGTTTCTTATGATTATTAAAGAACTTTTCTATGAGTTACCTTTGTCTTGCTCACTTGATCTTATAATTGCCTAGATATTATATATGAGTTCGCTTTGAACTTTACATCTTCTGGTCAGATTGCCAACTTAAATGTCCTTAGATCGACATCTCTATATTTTCTTTAATGGTGTGTGGAGCTATCAAGTTGACTTACTATAATATTTAACACCTTAAGGTTCATTTCAGTTACCTAGTTAGTTCATATGAAAATGAATTGTCAATTTAAGTGTATTTATAAGATAGTAAATAATTTATGTAAGAACCAATGAGGAAATACCATGTTATATTGTTGAAGCTTCTACATCTCCTAAATGTTAGACTTATAACAATAAGTAATTGATATTGTTGTAGTGCATAGTATGTTATAAATAATTGTGCTAAGTTCTACTTAATTTTAAAACTCACGTTGGTTAGTTATTGATCATCCAAAACTATTGTTGTGTCATTGCATCATTTGTTGTTGTGACAAGTGTTCTCACATTTTTATACACTTTTATATTTGACCTTTTTAGGATAATTTATCTAAAATTTTCATCTTTTGTTGTTTCATTATTTTCTTTTTATTTTATTTTAGATCTTCTAGGTTCCATTTTAATATCAGTGGTTTCTTTCTTAATTTTGCATCATTAATAAATATATCCTCATAAATACACTCAGCTTTATAATGACAACCTTCATTATCTACTCTATGACCATTATTTTTTTTGGGCCAACATCAGAATTCTTCTCTTATAAATATAGTCAACTTTATGATAACAACCTCCAATATCTACTCTACGACCATTATTTTTTTCGGCCAATATCACCATTCATCGCTTTTTGGCTATCACCATCATTTTGGTTAATACTCATCAATTACATTTTTTCTATAAGTTATTTGCAATATTTCATGTGCTACCATGGGTTTATCTAACTTGTGTGTTACATAAACATCCACCATCTCGTGGATATCCAATTAATTATCCTTATGCAACTATCATTTGAATTAATAAGTCTCAATGATTTATTGAAATTGAAACCAGAAACTCTATACTAACTTGATTATACCTTAGGGCTATAATGTAGTTAGATTTATGAATACTTGAACTTGCCTAATTTTAATTAAATTGATGTTTTATTCCAATTCTATGTTTACTTTTTCATTTTATGACTAATATTTGTGCTTGCCTGATCAAGAATTGCATAAGTTATGATTCAACTTGAGACTAAAAAGTAATAATTGAAATATGATATTATTTTCAAGATAGATATATTTATGAAATTATATGGACTACTATTAATTTTTAGCTTAATAAATTTCCTAAGTTTATTGTAACACCCCACCCTCTTGAGACACATACTTGACATCCTGAGTGATATCTGAGTCCGTATCCCGCAAGGTTGACATGTTAGAACAGTCAACCTCTCAAAACATTACAAGAAACTAACACAATCCGCGTCGTTTTGTTGAGAAAAAGTCACGGATTGTAAGAACTTTTTGCGACGTTTAAAAAACGTCAGGAAAAGTTTCAATGTTTTGCGACGTTCTCTGAAAACGTCACAGATTTGTAAGATCTTTTGCGACTTATTTTATTAAAAACGTCACAAAATGAAATCCACGACGTTTTATTGAGTAAAACGTCGCAGTTAATTTTGGGCTTGTTTAGTTACTATTTAAAAGTTCATCTTTCTTCTCTGACGTTTCTTCTTCTTCACTCTCATTTCTTCATATCTCTCATTTTCA
>JANVCQ010000231.1:38769388-38781255 GCA_025531925.1 Erythroxylum plowmanianum
TTCACATACAAAACATTTTAGTCATAATGTCTTTACATTACAACATCATTCATATACACATTGTACGGTATTTATGAATACATAATTTGATACAAAATTTGCGAAATATACAATTCAGTATAAAATTAAAGAAATACAATGTAGACGCAAAATGATCCTGACCTCTACCTCTTATTCAAATCTAGTAGTTGTACTTCCGTTTGTCTAACGGGGTACTCTTATGAGCCTGAAAAATAATTGCAAATTTTAGGTGAGTTTTGCGAACTCAGTGAGTGACGATCATCGATGGTTCCCCAATTCATGCATCACATCAATACATGTAACAGGTTATTCACATCTTTGCATTTCATGAATTATCACACTTTATTTTCAGGACAATCATCATAATCATTTCAATCATATAAGGTACACATTCCATTTGTTACTTTATTGTGACCAAGTGCCTAAACTGTTCCGTATCTATTGTGGATACCGGGCTCATTGATAACTTTCCTGTATCTGTTGGAGATACGGAGCTTATTAAACGTTGAGCCTGAGGCTCTGATATGCATAACTAAGCTTAGAGCTCTTTTTCGGTGGCTATTCCGGTCACAATTGCCTTTATGTTTCATGCATTCATGTACTGGAATGCATCAGTCGCATTTTCATATTCTCATTCAATCACATATTTTCAGTCAGTCACATGATCTCATTTACACATTCTCATACACATTCTCATCGGACCTTATTCCGACATTCAGAGATCACATTTAGAAGCACTTCAATAATACATTCACATATCACAGTCATCGGACCTTCATTGTCCGAAATCAACACATCAATTCACATTCATTTATCATTCAAAACATAATTTAAGCAACAGTAACTGAGAGAAATCATCTAGGTTACTCACAGTATGCTCCAGATTAGCATATGCTTCCAAGTTCTAGAAACATCTGAATGTGAAAGTTTATCCTGCACATCATAAGTATGCAATATACATGTTGCACATACATTAATAATTGCACAAGTATAAGTATTCATTTTTGCATAAGTGTGGATATGGAATATGTACAATGCATGTTCATGACAATCCTAGGTATCTTTCCTTTATTTTCTTCACAAAATCAATCTCACATCAAGACTCACCTAAGTATAATTTTTACTTAAATTTATACCTCAATGAAACCATTGAAATCACAATCCATAGCTCATTTAATCACTTTCAGATTTTTCCCCAAAAATTGACTTTCAAGTTTGCGATTCTTGATCATTTAGACAATGAAAATAAAGTAATTTGGTTATACTCTCATCTAGAAAATTGTTCCCCTATGTCTTGTGTTTTTGTTAACATCAAAATCATTCAATTTGGTTGAAAAATTTGGAAGTTAGACTTCAAACATTTTCAGACTATTCTTATACTGAAATAGTATACTATGGACAACTTTCATCTAGAAATTGAACATCTTAGAGACTGAATTACAATTCAACTTCTTCAGATAATTTGTAAGCCTACATCTCTAGGTTACTCCAAATTAAAAATAATCTCATTTGGACGGATTCAAATATAATCAAAATACTGAAGTATGTTCAGTAAAATATTCCTATTTACACTATTCCAATAGATTCCACACTTTCATTCGATCAATAAATTTCAAATCAATTCAGAATGCTACCAATTTTTGTGGAGAGTCAGAATAATATGTTAAGAATCTATTGGTTTATAAATCAAGTCATTTGGAGGTCTAGAGAATAATTTATAGTCGAAAGAAGCAAGATGGTTTAGCTTGCACAATATTCTCGAGTGCAAAAAGTCACAGCTAACAATTGGAGAGTACTGTAGCATGAAAAGACAATTAAGGTTGTGAGTGTCTATTAATTGACACTCACAGGCATGAGAGTGAACAATCACACCTATTCAAGAGTCATGGGCTTGAGAAAAGCTCACTGGGGTGATAGATAAAGACAGACATATTGGATGAGAGCATAATAATCAGACCCATCCCACGTTTAACACTCTCAATTCATTTCAGATGGATATGAAATTTTTGTGAAGAGGTAGAGCAGTGTCTTACGAGTCCAATGGTTTAAGAATCAAGTTATTTGGATGTCTAAAGAAGAAGTTATGATTAAAGAAGCAATACTGTTTAGTATAGGGAAAAACCTCAAATGCACATTCGTGCTTATGCACGAAGGTGCATTTTCCCATTTATCACCAAAGTCATGCACGACGGTGTATTTTCACTATTATTCAAAATTCACCATTGTGCTTATACATGACGGTGCATTTTCTCTTAAATCCAAAAGTCAACACGATGGTGCATTTTGTTCTTCTTCTTCTTCACCGACTCTCTACTTCAAACTTTCATAACTTTTGATCCAGAACTCCAAAAATTGCAAATTTTATATTAATGGAAATTTAAAAGAAAGAACTTTTATGAAGACAATTTTGTCAAAATCTATCTAGATCAATACAGTAAATTCATGTAAGTTTAGATCAAAATTTAACCTCTCTTATCTCTTCATTCTCAGCCAACCTCTCTAACGTGTTTTCCTTCACTAATCCAACACTTCAATTTTTTTATTTCTAGTCTTTCTACTCCATTTTATTCAACTCATTCACAACCCCTAAATATGCAAGTTTACTCAGTTTTCTCAAAATCATCAAGAAACTAGATATCAGTTATTCAACTCTTCATGCTCTGCATTTCACCATTCTGTAAATTTTCCTATATTAGTTATTCTCTACATTTTTTTAATTCTTCCTCTAACACAATCTTTCTCATCTCTGACCATCATTTTACAACTATTCTTCAACTCAAAGATCTTCTTTTGGTCATCTCTAAAGCACTCACATATTCGTGTACACACACATATATATACATTCACGGTGAAGAGAAACATAGCATATCTGCCTATCACCTTTTTATATAATAATTTTCTACACTAATTGCATACACCATTTCATTACTCTTTCTAACTCCAAAAATCATTTTTACTTTACCTGATCATTAATAACCATCAAATAGTAAATAACACTATATCCATATTTTCCCATCCTATTTACACAGTGTTCATGAAGATGTATGTAAATTCCATGATTGAGCAAATGACAATAATTTCATCAAATTTATTTCATAAATCCATAACTCAATACTTGTTAAAAATTTCAAGATCTTCAACTATCCCAAAGCCCTAAACTGCACACAATTCACATACACCACTGTATAAATTGACTAGCTTTGGGTTTTTCTTAGGGCAGAAGAAACAAATAGCAAGGTGGGAGTGGTGTGGGATAAGGAAAAACAAAGAAGTATCTTAGAGGATATTTGATGAAAAACTATGTGTGTTGGGAGGAAACTTGAAGAAGGTGGTTACGAAGAAGGTAACTACGGCTGAGTACTTAGCCTTTTTAACTCACAGAGAGCATAACTTACTTTCTAATAAAATTATAAAAATCAACTTAACTAAGTCAGTGACACTTGTCACTTCTCTAATGTCTAAAGCTCTAACTAAGTTTTGTTTTTGAACTAATTCCTTTGACTTCCTCCTTACATTCCAATTATTTTCAATATTTTTCCAATATCCTTTGGTTTCTTATTTCTATTTTCCATAATTTCCAAAATTATTCCTAAAATTTACCAAAATTAAAAATATAACAATTCCACTAACCAATAAAATTTCTAATGTAATAAATTTCAAAATTGCCAATATATCACAACTCAAATCAATTATATCCGGAATTATCTATAAAAGCATGTACAATTATTTTCATGTGCAAAATTTTTACTATTCACGTGTATGTGTATGACATATTATGCATGAGCATGAAAATGTATTTCTAATCTCTCATTAATCACTCATTTTTACTATTCTAGCCCCCCCGCAGGTAATGGGATGTTACATTCATAGTTATCACAGAGATGTCATTAATTTTCTTGTTAGAATTTGTTATTAATGCTTAAGAAAGATTACAAATCATGGAGTATTCATTGATTGATTAAAGTAGATTAATCAAGTGGGATTAGTCTGGTGAAATCAGAAGTCCTAGATTCGTTTAATATGACAATTTTGTTTTTAATTATCTTTAAAAAAATTTATTCAATTACTTCTTTCTATTATTCAAATTTCTTTTCAATTAGATTAATTTTTGTAATTAATAGAAAAATCCTTGTGAGACAATACCCCTTTTCATTATTGGATTATTTGTTTAAGATAATCTATAGTTGCATTAAAAAATTTAGAATAAGTTTTTGACACTATTACAATAGAGATTTGTGCATTAGTGTTAAGTGTGACTTTTAACTATGGTTTTGAAAAATATTATCATAATATCAATATATGACCATAACATCATTGCATATGTTCATTTAATTTGGCAAAATAAATGTCATATTGTATATATTCATTTATAAAATTGATATATTCCATTAAAAATTTCAAAATGCATTTGAACTTAAAGATCATAGTATATGCATTATGTTACAACACTAACTATCAACATAAAAACTCAAAACATAATTGAACTTAGTTATCTAGTATATGGATTTATGATATTTGTTACTAGTTAAGGATTGAATGGTTAGTGCACACTCAAATAAGAAATCTTTTCTTGTGATGATTAAAGAACTTGTCTATGAGTTACCTTTCTCTTGCCCACTTGGTCTTATAATTGTCTAGATATTATATATGAGTTTGCTTTGAACTTTACATCTTCTAATCAGACTGACAACTTACATGTCCTTATATCAACATCTCTATATTTTCTTTTATTGATAAGTGGAGCTATCAAGCTAACTTGCTATAATATTTAAAGCCTTAGTGTTCATTTCAATTATTAATCAATTCATATGAAAATGAATTGTCAATTTAAGCATATTCATTAGATAAAGTAACTAGTATATGTAAGAATCAGTGAGGATACACCCTTTTATACCATTAACACTCCTTCATAAGTGTTAGACTTATAACAATAAGTAATTAAAATTGTTGTAGTATGTTATAAATACTTGTGTTAAGTTCAGCTTAATATTGAAACTCACGTTGGTTAGTGATTAATCATCCATAATTGTTGTTGTGTTATTGCATCATTTGTTATTGTGATCAGTGTTCTCACATTTTATAAACTTTGATATTTGACATTTTTAGGAAAATTTATCTAAATTTTCATCTTTTTTGTTCATTTTTGTCTTTTTTTTTTATCTTTTTGGATCACTAGGTACCATCTTAATATCAGTGATTTCTTCTTCATTTTTGTTATCTCCATCATTAATAAATATATCCTCATAAATACTCTTAACTTTGTGATGACAACCTTTATTATATACTCTATGATCATTATTTTTTGGCCAACATCACCATTCATAGCTTTTGGTCTATCACCAGCATTTTGTCCAATATCCATCCCATCAATTACATTTTTTCTATAAGTTATTTGCAGTAATTAGAAGCTACCATATGTTTATCTAACTTTTGTGTTATATAAGCATCCACCATCTCGTGGATCTTCATCAAAGTATTTATCATTATGCAATTATTATTTGAATTAATAAGTATTAATGATTCATTAAAATTGAATCCAAAAACTCTATAATAACTTAATTAACTTTAGTTTCATTCCTATCATACATATTTATCTATAATTCAAAATTTAGATGTACCTTATCAAAAATACTTATTGATCCTCCTTCCTGACTTAACTCAAGTTCTAGTTTAAACTCCCAATCATATAACAACCATATAATTACATATTGATTTATGGGTTAATTACCAAAAAATCTTGAACTTTATTGAATTTTGTAATAAAAGTGACAATAAAATGCTTGAACTTTTAATTTAAAAAAAAATAGCCTATTGTTAGACTCTCTGTTTATGGATCTACTGTAACAAGCCACGTCAGCTATTATAATTTCTATTTGGATGACAAGTGGCATAAATTTTTCACAAAAGAAATTAATTTAATAAATATTTAAATTAATAGGTTAAAAGAAAATAAAAAAGAACAAAACCTAACCTAATCTATTTCTTTTCCCTATCTTTCTCTTACCCTACATTTGTTTACACTTATTGTCCCCTCTTTATTTCTCCATCAATCTTTCTCTTTTTTTTGTATCTTTGGTGATCTCCCTCACTTTGTATCTCAGCAACTTGTTTGAATAAGTTGGATTTGTCCCTAAAACTTCTTCTCTAGTAACATCTCCCCCAATATATCATTTTGCCTGCCATTCTTGGATTTGTCATTCTTAGAATTTTCATTGAATTTGTTCCTTTCCCCATCTTTCTCTCGTCCTTCATCCCTTAATTCTCTTTTTTTATTTGTTCGATGATATCTTCCTTTAAACTCTCTCTTCTTTACTTCTTTGATAACATCAGGCCCTCTAATATTGAGGTTTGTTTATGATTAATCTGTGAAACAAATGATGTGCATATCTTAATTTGTGATTAAGTAAAGTGAAGGATTAAATCCAAAGTCCTTTTGAGACTAATTTTATCAATTGTTATGATCGTGAAATATCATTTATATTTTTGTAATTATTTACAGTGATTGTTCTCAATTATTGAATCAGCTAATGTAAAATAATTTATTTAGAGAAAATAAAGAGTAAGTTTAAGGAATGAAAGTTGACATATCTCAAACCACAATAAAGGTTACCTTCACTAATTTGAATATGTTTTAGTTTCTAAAACAATTTTGGTACTAAAATAACATTACTTACAATTAGTAATATAGGCCTCTATCAACATTAGTCCTATCCAATCAGAAGAAACTAAAGAAATTCAATGAGAAAAACATGTAGAAAACAATAAAACCATTATGTATGATTATGGGGTGAACTACAAAACAAGGTAAAGATATAGTTATATCTTTACTGAGATAAATGTGTACAAGGTTAGGAACCATAGAGATGTTAAAATATTATGGAGAGTAAAGAGAATTTAAATTAATCATGCTATATGTTGGAATATATTCTAATTCAATAAGGGAATTATGGAATATTGGTTTTGCTAGTGAATATACTTTGTAAAGCATATCAAATTTTAGGAGGAAGTTTGATTAGCCTATAAAATTTTCTTAAACTTTCAAGTACTTGATATATTTTGTTTATTAGTATATGCTATCTTATATTAATGTATTCCTATGATAATATTGTAATATGTTTTAAAAAAATAGATAGAAATAACATATATGTAGCTTTTGGTACTTATGCACCTAGTATATACTAGACATAAGAAGAGTGTAAAGGTGTTATTAATTAATTCAAAAACATTGTTTATTATTGTTTTGAAAATTTAGCAAAAGTTAAAAGGATATTTGCTCATTTTTTTTGAGAGAGATCAATATGTTTAATGGTTAAACTATATTAATATTTATTATTATATATGGTATATTGATTGTAATTGATTTTAATTTATATGTATATTTCAAATTCCCTATATTAATTGTCTTAGTTGTGACGACAAGATAAAGTTACAGATATCAAATAACTGTTTCAATCTTATTTTGAATGATGCTAATATTATACAAATTTTTAATGAACATTCAAATTGTGTGTGTCTTATAGGTATTTAGTACTGGTAAAAGAGTTGAAGATTTATTATTGTAAAAAATTATGCCAAAAAATCTTCTATACATTAGGGTAAGAGTCATGTCTAGAAGATTTATTGATTCTTGTAAGAGGTAAATGTGTGTATATGTATATATATTTATTTAATTTTTGAAAATTTGATATGAGTTTAATATTTGTATCCTTATCTTTATCTTGTAAGTTTAATATGATTATATATCTTGGGCATCTGATGTACCTAGCTTCAATATTGACACATCTTCATATATCAAATAAGATTTTAGAGTTACGTTTTTGTATATAGATTATGATAATTTGTCCCAACAGTGCAACATTGTAGGTTAATTTGGAAGTTGGTTTTCTAATAGTTAGGAGTTATGAAACAATTGTTCTTCCTCTAGTTACACCAACCAAAAACTTTGGTTTTTTGATAACTTGATGGAAGTTGTATGAATAGTGTTGATTGATAAAGCAAACACACACAAGAAGGGCGTAAGTTGTGTGTAAAAAAATTTCAGAAATTAATTCCATTCATATAATAAACAGATCCTAGTTGATGAATAAAAACTGTTGAAACATGGCATGAATTTAATGGACTTGGACTATGTTTTGGACTTGGGCTTATATATATATATATATATATATATATATATATACATATGTTGTCAAATTGACCTAACTGTACGTCATATTATGTGCGGTAGTCATAGAGGGAGCATAGTAGAATTTTAACCAAAACCAAGAGACATATACACCAATTTTTGTTCCTTTCTCCTTATAAATAGTGGCAACAGATTAATCAGTTTGCTACGTTTTCATTATTGTGAGATTGTGAGATTTGGGTGTATTGGTGTTTTGGGATCTGAGCAATATTCTTGCCCTGTGTATTCTCCACCAAATAAATAGTGAAATATCTCTATAGTGGACGTAGGCCTAGAGTTTGCCGAACCACTCTAAATATCGTGTCTCTTTCCTTTTATTTTATTGCTTGCAATAATTTTTTATGTGTCATTGCTTTCGATCTGCTTCCGTTTGCACAAAAACTGGTATCAGAGCCCTGGATTCTAATTGATTCTTGAGTATGGTGAGCAATAAAGTCGATATTGAACCTTTTGATGGCAAATAAAATTACAAGATATGGAAAAGTAACATCAAAGATATACTGGTACAGGAGGGTTTTGTTCGGACTTTAAATGAGAAAGCGGTAAAACTCGAAAATATATCTAAAGAAGATTGGGAGGATAAGCAGATGAAGGATTGTAGTACTATCTGGCTGAATTTAACTATAGATGTGAAATATGGTGTGATGAATGAAACTTCTCCATTGATCTTGTGGAAGAAATTGGAGATGCTTTATATGTCAAAGTCTTTAATGAGTAGACTATATCTCAAGAAGCAGTTATATCAGTTGAAGATGGCAGAGGGTTCAGATATAAGAACCCATCTCAATATGTTTAGTGAGACAACTGTAGAGTTACTTACTGTTGATGTGAAAATTGAGGAGGAAGATAAAGGCCTCATCTTATTGGCATCGGTCCCACCATCCTATGAATCCCTAGTAACTTCTATATTAATAAGGAAAACTACCTTAACGGTAGATGAGGGGATAGTTGCTTTGTTAGACATGGATAATCTGAAGACGTGTACCAGTGTTCAGGGAGAGAGTTTGGTGGCTAGAGCTGATTCAAATCCAAAGTTAGAATCACAATTTGGTAGAAGTCAATATCGAAGGAAGCAGAATAACAAAGATAGGTCAAAGTCTTGTTCCTTAAAGGATAAGGATGATGAATGTCACTATTGTCACAGGACTGGTCATATTAGAAAGTACTGCAAGGAGCTAAAAAGGGACTTAGAAGATAGAAAGAACAAAAGGCCCATTGATTCAACAAATGTTGTAGCAGAACAATCTAATTATGGCACTGATGATGGTTTGTTGCTAACTTCAACTACAGATAGTTGTGATGGTGATATTCTTGCTGCTCCCATAGGTAACAATTTTTTGAACGACTGGATTTTAGACTCCGGATGCTCATATCATGTTACTCCAAATAGAAACTGGTTTGATACTTATACATCTAGCCAAGGTACTATTGTTTTAGGAGATAATTATTCTATTGATGTTAAAGGAATAGGTATCATTAAGGTTAAGATGTTTAATGGTGTTGTTAGGACTTTTACTGATGTTAGGTATGTTCCTGAACTGAAGAAGAACTTAGTTTCTTTAGGTGCTCTTGATTCTTTGGGATATAGGATTTAAGGTAAAAATGGAGTTCTAAAATTAACTAAAGGTTCTTTAGTTGTGATGAAAACTCAAAAAATTCAAAGGCCTGCTAATTTGTACAAGATAATTAGGAATACAGTTGTAGGTGGAGTTGTAGCCTCCACTTCTGCAGAGTCTAATAATGATGACTTTGAATTATGGCATAAGAGACTTGGTCATTTAGGCAAGCGTGGTATGTTGGAACTCCATAAGCGTGGTTTGCTTAAGGGGATGAAATCATGTCAGTTTTGTAAATATTATGTGTATAGGAAGCAATGCAGAGTTAGCTTTAAGGAAGCATCTCATACTACTAAGGGTGTTCTTAATTATGTACATTCAGATGTTTGTGGGCCTATATCAGTGGCATCACATAATGGTACTTATTACTTTGTTACCTTCATTGATGATTACTCCAGAAAGGTTTAGGTTTACTTCATGAAGCACAAGTTTGAGGTTGGGCCCGAATTTTTTTTATTTAAGCATGATTTGAATAAATTTTATGGTCTTGTTAGATAAATGATTTTATTTGGAGTTTAATTAGCATGTCAATGTTAGTCGGATTTTATTGCTTGAGTTGGTTAAATTAAAGTGTTAAGAGTGCATAACCTAAACGGCAAAATTGGCAAGTCACTTAAGGTTGAGGATTATAAGGCATAAATGGAAGGGAAAAAGGGTCATCTTACAATCATTAAGGGTATAAAAAGAAGAAGGAGTTTTTGTCTTGTTTTAAATTGAAGAAGAAATTATGGAAGAGAGGAAAAGAAGAGAAAAGCTAGGGTTTTTAGGAGATCTTGAAGAGTTTGAAGAATTTGAAACTAAAACAAGTAAGTATAAGCATTAACCCTTCTTAATTGTTGGATGAACCATATATAATGATAGTTAGAAGTGAAAATGAAGTTGAATGTGTGTAGGAAGTTGTTGATGAATGGTATTTGAAAATGATTTAATCTTTTAGGGTTAATGATCAAAGATAGATCATGATGTATTTGTAAGTGATATCAGGCTGAAATGAAGTTGAAAATGAAGTAGAAGAGATGGTGTAGGGTTAAGATGGGTTATATGTGAAAGATGGGAAGTAAAAAGATAAAGAATGTCGAAAAACATGTTCTCGGAGTGGGTTTCTAGACAAGTTTTCCACGACAAACTTGAACTTTCCTTCACCGAACATGCTTCGGTATTTTGAGCATAACTTTTGTTGTAGTTGTCCAAATGGAGTAATTTTTAACGTGGAGTAAACTAGTATAAGAGGAGTTTGAAAATATTTGGAGTATAACTTTTGGATTACTGAACCAAATTGAATGATTTTGGTGTAATTAGAAACTTAAGAATGGGAAACATTTTTCTAGAAGAAAGTATCATCAAATTTATTCTTTTACTTGAACAAAATGATCATGGAAATATTGACCCAAAGGTTTAGATTTTTGAAAGGGTTATAGTTCAATTTTAGCATTTTTTATTATTAAAGTTTTATGAATTTTCTTTTAAATTTGGATTAAATAGAAATTGGTTTATTTGAAGGGAATCAAAACAACCTTACTCAAGAGCAAGAGGAAAGGAAATCTTGAACTTGGATTTTCAAGCAAAATTAGGTGGGTAATGTATTTATAGTTATTGTATGATTGGGCAAATTCTTGCTTATGTGTGTGTATGTCTAAATTGCTTGATTTTTGAATTGTTAAGAAGATTTGATAATGCATGATGATTTGTGATTATGTTATACCTTAAAAGAGGTTATAACATTTTGAATTAAATAAGAAAAAGCATAAAAGTATGAGCATATGACAAAACTGAATATATGCTTTGTTTGGGCAAGAGTGGAACCATTTCGTTTGTCATGTGCACGTTCGTACTTATTTTGTTCATGCTGTAAACTTTGGTTTCTCCATTTCGTACCTATGGGACCCCTTAAGCCATTTGTTTGTGCATTGCATCTTTGAATTGTCAACTATGATGCATTTGAGTGCATGTTCAATGGTTAAATTCTATGTTATGTGTTATGCGTTAACTTGCTTAATTATGAGTTTTTGAGCTAATTTGAAAATGCTTGAATTGTTAGATATATA
>JANVCQ010000231.1:38794451-38821369 GCA_025531925.1 Erythroxylum plowmanianum
TTTTCGATCTTTTAGCGGCATGGCTCACTATCAGTATGCTTTTAATTCTGATTATTCATATTATCCTTATTATGATACTGAGTTTTCATCTGTTGCGACTTCTAGATTTGACCATCAAGTGGCGGATTTCACACCCTTAGCCGTGCAAGTACCAAGGGATGACCAACAAGCTATGGTATGTGAAATTTGCTCATTTTTGGGTTATTCTTTTTGTACATGTTCCATTTTGCAGGATACAAAGTATGGATTCACTTCTCCACCGAGTTACTATGAAGAGCAGTCCTACTTCGAGCCTCCACCTCCACCATCGCCACCACAAGCTAATGAGATTTCTTTGGAGGAGATCATAATGACTTTAGAGACAAACACTCTTTAATTCCAGTAGTTTAAACAACCGTACGTGCCTCGACAAAATTCGAATATGACATCAAATGTCGAAGGTAAGTCTTCTTTGGAAATTATGTTACAAACTTTGACCACTAACACTTTGATATTTCAGCGAAACACTGAAGCAAGTATCTGCAATTTGGAAAATCAACAAAGGAATTTGGAGAATCAATATAAGAATTTCGAGAACCAGTTAAGCCAAATTGCAGCTGCCGTTAATCGAATGGAGGCACAAAGTTTTGAAAATTTTTCAACACAACCAGAAATCGACCTAGACAAAGTGCGAAGGCTATCATATTGCGGAGTGGTAAGGATCTACAGGAACTGCTTTCGAAAAAATTTAGAAGAGAAGAAGAGGAAGAAATTACATACATAATACATGCCCAACTAGAATTGACACAAAACAAGCTGCAACATATGGTGCTTCCGCCTCCTTTTCCAAGTTGATTTTTCAAGGCAAAGATGGAAGAACAAGCAAAGTTAGAAGAGGAAGGGATTATAGTTCGAGAAAAGATGGAGGATGTGCAACCTCCTACAGTAAGTGATGCAGTTCATGTTATCGCTAACCAAATTTCGTTTCCTTTTCCTAGTTGTTTACAGGTACAAGAAGAAGAAGAACAGGAAGAGTC
Source organism: Erythroxylum plowmanianum (assembly GCA_025531925.1). Classification (NCBI taxonomy): domain Eukaryota; kingdom Viridiplantae; phylum Streptophyta; class Magnoliopsida; order Malpighiales; family Erythroxylaceae; genus Erythroxylum; species Erythroxylum plowmanianum. Next base: position 38,795,468 of record JANVCQ010000231.1, read on the forward strand.
GCAAGAAGTGCAATTTTTAGGAGAGCTGTGGGCAAGCAAGCTAAAGACGGAAGGTAACAAGCAGGATGTTGAGTCTCCATAACCATTGACACTATTTTTACAGAGATCATCCTGGTGTGAGAGGGGCGATGCCCGAAAAGACGAGTGGACATTAGAGTATGATGGTGAAGCAATGAAGTTCCACTCATCAGAAGTTACGGAGCATTGTGCTGACAAGGAGCCGCATTCAAAGGAAGTTGTTCCAGGCCCCTCACGGAGTTTGAACATGTTTCCTGTTGGAGTCAAGCATCCATTCGATAATGGACGATGTACATATGCCAAGGGTCTAGCTTATGACCTTTGATAAGCGCTTAATGGGAGGCACCTCATTCGTATCCTTTTTTTTAGATGTTTCGTTAACAATTTTCTTTTATCATTTTTTTGTTTAATTTAATTCTATTAGGAATTTAAATTCCCATTTTTATTTCCGTCATTTTAATTTTCATCTTTTTTTAAAATAAAAATCAAAAATCAAAAAAATTAAAAAATGAAAAAAACGAAAAAAAATTTTAGTTACCAACCATCCCCCCTCTTTTCCCTCTTTATTTTCACTCTTTCTTTATTTCCCCCAAATTCTTTCTCTCATTTTCAATCTCTAATTACCGATACTTTACCCATATTCACCTTAATCCTTCAATTTCACCTAACCACTAAAACTCCATGCAACTCCCCTCTTCCATTACCCACTCACCCAATCAACTCTCTTCTGTTAATTTGGTGTTGCGTTAATCTCTATTTTTGCAGGTCATTCTCCACGAGTTGGCACAATGCCCAGAAGAAAAGTGACTCCCGACAACTGCCCACCCCCATCCGGTTTGCTATTGATGTCTCCCCATCACAACCACCTTCCCAGGCCGTCAAAATTGTCCCTGCATCTGCTCTAGCCCCAACGTTCCTTCATCCTGCATCACATCCGCCAACACCTTGATCTCAACACCTACAAATAGAGAAGCTTTCTTTAACTCATTTCCTTTATTTTTTTATGCTTCTTTAACATTGAGGACAATGTTGGTATAGGTGTGGGGGAGAAATTTGGAATTTTGATGTGGCAAAAAATTTTTAGCTTTTGTGTGAATATTTTTAGATTGTTACGGCTGTTTTGTCGATTTTTGTTTGGAGTTGCATGTAGAGCCATGACACTTGGTCATATTAGTTTAGAAGAGATTAAGGACATGCATGAAATTAACTTGGGCTAAGTAAGTTTTAAGATGGAACATGTTGATTGATTGCAATAGCTGATCTCATAGACTTAGTCAAAATTCTGACATTGGAGTGAGGAAGTAAATCGTGGAATTAAGGTGGATCCTTAAATTTAAACCTGTGAGTGAACTTAAGCCTAGATGACATCATCTTTATGTCATATTATTTGTTTGAATTGAGTGATGCTCCTCTATTCATGTTGCCTTCAGAACTTGCATGGAATCGGTTTGAGTTTGTTTGATCACATGGAATATAGAAGTGATTAAGGCATTCTTTGTTTTTACACCTTTGGCTTAAAAATTCAACCACAGAATTATTTCCCCTTTGTAAACATTTTTGAGCCTTATCCTTGTTCTTCAATTTATCGCCCCACATTAGAAACCCAAATACCCAATTAACCTTTCCCCTTCACAAATTGAATGAAGCATTGAGTAAATCGGGAATTTTGCTATACATTGTATTCTGAGATATCTTTATAGGTACTTCTACTCAATTGTTGTTATTTTCTCTTATTTGCATTTTTCCCTTGTTCTTAGTGGATTCGAAAAAAAAGAAAAAAATTAGAAAAAGAAAAAAAAATCAGAAAAAGAAAAAAAGAAAAAAAATCAGGAAAAAAAAGAAAAGCAAAAGAAAGAATAAAGCATAGCAGCTCGAGATAGTATGAGTAGTTGTAGTTTTTGTCACTCATGTTTATCTCAGAATTTTAATTGTGTGTCCCTTTACTTGATGCTTTGTGAAAACTTGTGACGAAACCGTTACCATCTTTTTACCTCACCTGTGAACCTAGCCCCATTATAACCTTTGATAAAGTCCTTATGATCTAAGAGCCCATGTGATTTGAATGATAATCGGTGAAATTGCAAGCTTATGGTAGTGCAACATGGTAGAGTGAGATTTGAGCGAAACACTTTGCCCTCAAACACTTGAGTGTAAGAGCGAAATCCGTGAGAAGAATTCATTTTGATTTCACGTTTACTTTTGAACGATGATGCATTATTTTGACTTTGCTTATTTGCATTGGTGAAAGGTGATTATGATATGTGTTGCAATTTGAATCTTACTAGCCCAAGTTGATGGATTGTGTGCACTTGATTTTTGAAGGTTGAATTGGTAAAGTGTTGTGGTTTGGCATGTTTGCTCGAGGGCGAGCAAGTTCGGTGTGGGAGAATTTGTTAAGTCATATAATTTGCATATATTTTGGACTTAATTTGCGTTAAGGTATGGAAATTATTATCCGAAATTGATGAAATTGCTTATTGATTGTGTACAGATGGTTTTCAGCATTCTAAAGAAGAAAAAGGATCAAAAAGATGCAAAAGAAGGAAAGAAATCCGAAAGTCCCAATTTGGCCGAAATTCAGAGACTAAGCGTGGGCACGCCTAAGGATAGAATCTAGAGTCTGCAGAAATTCCAGAATTAGATTCTAAATTAAGACACAATCTTTCAACACAATAGCCCACTATATCAAATGAATCAGTTTTTGGATATCATAGTCCAAAATCCATAGTTTTGTGGAGATATCGAAAGATTCTTTTGATTGTTTGAAGGTGGCTTTCTTTTGGATTTGAGTTGAAAGTGTGTGTAAAGACACACACTAAGCATAATGTCTGGTCTTGATCTAATAAGATATAGTATAATTCATTCATTCCTTTATACTTTGTTTCATTTGGCTTTACCTTCTTCATATTTATCAAGTTTAGTTGTGGTTTGTCTCACATTTCCTTTGCTGCAGAACAATAGGATATTTTCTTATATTCTTCTGGAGATAAAGTATAGATCAGATGATGTTTTAGTTTAGTGGATAGTTGTGCATTGCTTCTATCAACATTAGTCTATACTTCTACATTATCTAAATTGGGAAATGTAGCTCTAACTATGATGGCTTGCCAGACTTCAATATCTATAAATTGGAGATAGATTGTTATTCTCTATTTCCAATAGGAATAGTTGTTTCCATTAAAGTAAGGAGACTTTGAGACAGATTGTCCTTCAAGGCTTCTTAAGTTGTTTGCCATGATATATCACATGTTGTATTACATAATAAATGTAAAACCTTGCCCTGATACCGAATGATAAAGCGAACACGTGCAAGAGGGGGTAAATTATGTGTAAAATAATTTTCACAAGTTAATTCAATTCGTATAATAAACAGATCTTAGTTAATGAATAAAAATAGCAGGAGCATGTTAGGAGATAGGAGACTTTTGTAGGATAGGCCCTATTTAAACAAAAGGAACATATTGAATGATAACTCTTGTTAAAACAATTTAAAATTGAAGACACCTATTAAAACTGAAAGGAATCTCTTGCAAGTTAAAAACAGAAGGAGCCTTTTATAAAATTGAAGGAGCCTCTTGTTAAAAAGAACACACACATAATATAATACAAAAATTTAAAAGTTAAGAGAAGAGAGAGAAGGATGCAGTCAATTTGTTCTTGTTTGGCTTATAACCCAAGCCTACTTCCAGTCGTCAAGTATCTAAGTTGAGTGCTTCACTATAAAAGCTAAGTAGTAATTTGACAAGTCTCTTTAAGCTTACAAGTATATATTTTTCAAGATTCTCCAACCTTCTACACTCAAAGTGTGTAACAAGCTTCTAGAAGCTCACAAAAGAATAAAATGTAAAATCAAAAGTAAGTTCTCAAATGACAATTTCGCTCTTGATAGAGTGATTTCACTTTCTAAGGCACAATAAGAATGATATAACTCTCAAAAATTTAGATGTTGCTTAAATGTTTCAAAAATTTATGTATGCTCATTGCTTCACAAGTGTTGTTGTTGCTCTTCTTTAGATAGTTAATTTCTTCAACTAGTCATTGATTTATCTTAATTCTGAATTGACTTTGGATTTTCAATATCATCTTTGCTAGATCAAATTTTTCTGAAGCTAATTGCTCGAAAAGTTAAGATCCTTCTGGAGGTTAATAAGGAAAGTTTACTAAAAAGGTTCCAGTATGGAAGGAAGTAATTTTCCTATAATTTTATTTCCTTTAAAAATGGCATTATCTATATAAGGAAATAAATCCAATTTGAATTTTGAAATATTATATAGTTATCATCAAAATCCTTAAATATAAAACTTAAGTTAATAGTGATGGATGTTATAAGTTATAGTTTTGGAATCCACTCTTAATATACACATAACTATTTGCATAAATACATTATGAAGGTTCTAAATAGGTAGCAAAAAATTAATGTAAATGAATTTTGATTTTTTCATAGTATAAAAATTTCTTTTACTTCCATTCGATGTTAATACTCAACATCTTTTCCTTCTCAACTAAACTTATATAACACTAGTGAATTAGTAATAATGTTTAGATTTGGAAATTTACCAAATTTATGCAACAATTTCTAATAATATTATGTCATCCAAGTCAACTCAAATTTTATGGTCATAATTAAATAAAGTAGATAGGTCTCTAACTTTATAAAGGCAAGCAAATCATAGGTACATTATGCGGATATTTCTTATCCATATTCTTGTAACATATATTAAAGCAAGCCATTTGATCCATTTTATGGATTTATTTAATAAAGGTAAATCTACAGCTTGAGATTTTGTTAAATCTGTAATAAGTGTATCTTTGAATGTTTAAATATCCTTTTAGGCAAATATTTTTTAGAGTCTAACACTTGAGCACCAAATATAGAAATTCAAGAACCATACAACTCTTGAATATATTTAGACATAAAGTGCATTTTTCTATGTCATACAATCCACTACGTATATAACATTGTAGGAAACAAACTATGCATACAAACTGCAATGCATATAACATTATTAGCTAAAGTATAACTACTACAATGTCTAAATTCTCAACCAAAGCTTAACTAATACAATGTCCAAATTATTAATACAAGCATAACTAATACAAACGCCCAAATTCTCAAACAAAGCATAAATAAGAAAATGTCTGAATTCCAAATCAAACCATATGAATACAATGTCCAAATTCTCAATCAAATCATAAAAAATACAATATCTAAGTTCACCAACAAATAGTTTAATGTGCATTTTATTTCATTAATAAATTAATATTTTTTTGGAGCTAATTTTCTTAGCCTTAATTTGATCCTCCTCCTAGTTTGAGTTGTATTGCCTGATGAATTTTTGGAAGCATAAGTTGTATTTGCATTATTTTTTAGAGGTTTAAGAAGTTAATATTAACTTCCACCTACCTATGAAACATAAAAAAACACAAAACACAAAGTTATCACCAACAATATAATTACATATAAGCAATATAAAAATGTATTTAAGTGTCAAACCCTAAAATAATTATTCCAACTAACTTCTCCAAATGTTACTCATATCCTCTAACTATCTATATAAACATAAACAATAAAGTTAGTAAATAATTTAATACAAATTAATCTATATAAACATAAACAATAAAGTTAGTAAATAATTTAATACAAATTAATTGAACTTAAATGTGAATATTCACTAACCACCCTCTTCTTCCTTTTTAAGATAGACAATGCAGTATTTAACCCTGTAGATTTTGATTATATAGGTCATTGAACTAGACATCTTCCAATATTAGATTTAGGGACCTAATCTTTTAGTGGCCTTTCTCTTTTTCACTAGCCTTCATCTTTTTCGTTGCATTATACATGTATACTCTATGATGAACCATTTGACATTTAATTCGTAATATAGACTACAAGTTTTTAGCCTTTTTCCAAAATTTTGAACCACTAATAGGTTCTATAACATACTGATAACTTTTTAAATAACATTCACACTCATAGTATTGACTCACATAAGCATCAATATCCTCCCTTTGATATTATATACAAGCAACTACATATATACGTGGAATTCCTATTAAATCCCAAAGTCTACATTAACAAGTTGCTAATTATAAGTCAACAATAAAATTTTATGCAAAAAGTGTGACTTCATTTAAATTCCCATTAGTCTTAGTGATACAGTTTCTTGCTTCCCATTATATAACCTCTGTTTTCTTTCCTCACTTTTGGGCATATATCATTAGTGGATTTGATCATCGTGTCTCTTTTTTTATGAATTGAATTCATTAAGGCAACTCAAATATCTTTTAACATATTTATCAAGCTTTTTGCACGAGCTTCACAAATGAATCCATTAAATGTCTCTAATATATTAATGGGAATGTAGTCTTAGATTTCCTAAGTTTGAAATCATGGTAATCCTTTTTGAAATATTCTTCAACTGCTCCATTATAACATAAAATTCCACTTTTGTTTTACAACTCATTGCTTACAAGAATAAACTCCTATATGTTTGGACTTTATGAAGACAACACCTATTTGCATAGACATGTCATGCATATTTTCTACACTTAGCTTTTGGGAAGAGATTCTTTAATGCATCCACTAAACACTAAGATTAAATAATGTCAGATAAAGAATTCAAAGCACATTAAGATGAGCATCACATATATAAATATTGAAAATTTACCTTTATTTGATATTTACAAAAAGCTATGCATTCTCACTTATGTTTATATCTTTAGCAAGAATGTTCAAAAACCACTGCCAAGGTTAGTAATTCTCTCTATTAACCACAGTACAAGATATAGAAAACAATTGATTGTTTCTATCTCAACAAACTGTAGCTAATAAGGCACCTTTAAGGAATGTCTTCGAAAAACATCCATCTAGCCTCATTATTTACCTACAACCATTAAGAAACCATATTTCAATGCATTAAATCCCATATAAAATCTCTTAAATATTGGTTGTTCAAACTTCTCATCAAGTTTATTTTGAATAATGAATTGTCCATCTTTATTAGCATATCATAACTTTTGTTTGTAAGACCATAACTTGGCATAATGATCTTTCATAAATCCTTGTAACATTATAATAACTTCCAAGTTAGCCTTACAACATTGGGATATAGTCACCTATAATGCATACTTTCTTTGATGATCATCCATCATCTCATTAATTGGCCAATTCTAATTCCTCCTAAGCTTTTGTAAAAATCCATTTCTATCCATTTCCTACAAACTTGTTTTCTCTTTGCACTTTCATGCAATTGTGTTTCTTTTTTATTTTCATAATAACGATTTATTTTTTTGTTTCCAATCCAATTATCATATACCCCAAATGGATATTTTGGTTCATAAATAGCCTTCATTCTCACGTCAAATCTCACTATTGAAGCCTTATATCCATTAGTAGTTGCAAATTTTCTTATTGCTTCTCTGAATTGCATCTCATCCTTAAAATTCATAGAAATTTCATATTGAAAATCCTTTATGTCAATTTTTGGATTAAATATAATGTATTTCTTCCATCATCACTATAAACTAGTGATTGAACTTCAATATCTCTATCCTTGTATTCACTACACCAATCCTGTGAATTTTCTGCTTATCTTTGTAGAGTTTTAGATTAATCATCATCTTCTTTGCAATTTTTTCCATTAGTTCCAACCCCATCCAGAATATTATCACATTTAAACACATTATGTACAATCTTGGGACATCTCTTCCCATTTTTTCTCATAATAACATATTCTTCATCATCAATTACATATATCTTGCCTTCAACTAAATCATCTTTAGATTCACTCATTGATATAACAATGAAATCTTCATCATCTTGTTCTATTTGAAATTGGAGCATCCTTTAATCATTCATACTCATATTATACTATGTATTAATGTCAAATTCATTCCCAATATCATAATCAAATTTACACCATCTGTTTTAGGATGCTTCTAAACATGTTCCTAGTAGACTTCAACATTGAGGTAATTCAATTCTCGCATAAGGTTGAGCATTACTAACATGTCCTTATCTAGTGTAAGTTTAACTCCTCTAATCATTGTATTTATAAAACATATATACCAATCTATATCCTTTATCTTCTAACATTCTCATTAAAACTAGCATGCTAAATTCATCAACACCTGTATCCTTCTTTCTTTTAATCTTGTCCCTAATATATTTATTATTATCATATTATTTATTATTATCATATCTTTCTAACACCCCACTATAAAGAAATTCAAAATTTACCATCATTTTTTATTACAAATAACTAAATCATTGGTTTTCAACAAAACATATTAACAATGCAAATATGGAAGCATGAATCTAAATAGGTTTAAGGGGTAAATTCAAAACAACAAACATTAGATAAAATATACTTTCAAAAATGTAAATATGTTTAAAAAAAACTATGACATGCTTGCACTTTTTACTAAATTTATAAGAAAAAATTTCTAACATAAGTGGGATAATGTCAAAATAAATGTACCATTCTGTATTTGTAGATTTTTTGTTCTTATCTCTATTGTCTAATGCACATGTTCATTACTTAGCTATCTATGTCTCATATTAAGTGTCTAATAATATCATAAATCTATTTTATATCTTTACAATGAAAAAAATCATAACCTTACTGACTAATATATTATTAATGTGCTTCTTATTTTGTTCAAAGAAAATCTTTTTTTATAATAATATTTTACTAACTATTTATCTCATGGCTATCAAAATTTATGTAATTCCTATAAGATATGAAGGCATTATGTAATGGAAATAACTTCATATTCTAACAGTCAACCTTTTGTTGAGATATTAACTATTAAACTCAATGATCTTTAAATAAGAGTTTAGTCTTATATTCCTAGGAGCACTACTAACCTTACGGGTAACTAAAAAACTCTCTGGTTTACCATCCTATAATTCTAATAAATCTATTACTATAGATAAATTATGAGTAAACCTTACAAATGAACATCTCTCATTATTTCTCACTTTAAATCAAAGCTATTTTCATATTTATAATTATGGTCATAAACTATCACAAGAAAAAATGCTTGTTACTTAACATATAATGGAATGAACAAGTTTAATTAGTTTCAAAAGCTAGGTGGATTTGACAATCTTGATGATAACATCCAAGTCTAAACCCTTCCTTAAAAGTTCTGATTACTAATTAAATTGATTTTAATAATAAAATAAAAATATTTCTTTTATACGCAATGTCCATTACAAATTTTATTTGCATAACAACCACTATCTAACTAAATGTGAAATGTAAGCAATTTTTGTTAAATTTTCATATATAAATATAGCCTTGCTAATGCAACAAAAATGATATGCAAAACTAAGTGTTCAAACTCATATAATTTCCTCTTGAGAGGGCAAATTTAAGCTTGCTTCAAAATGTCTATTAGATGGACAAATTTGAAATTTGGAAATAAAAAATTGCAAATTGTTGATTGATATATAGTGCAACAGGAAATTGTAAAGCTGGTTTATAAGAAAATTGAGAAGCAAATCTTAGCCTTAACAAACCCCTCAGAATTGGATGCTCTTGAGGAACATATGCAAAAGAGAAACAAATATAGGAGGAAGAGATGAACCTGAGATGAGATTTCAATAAGAAGTTTTACAAAAACTTGCTTGAGACTTCGACAAGAAATCTATGATGGTAAGTGTCATAAAGGTTTTCTTAGACACCAATCTTATATCGAATTCACGTCTACTTTTGCATGGTAATCTCACTTAGGTCTATTTAAGCAAGACCCAACCTTTCCATATGATTGTTGACCAACAAAATATTGTTCTCAAATGACTCATGACCCTCAAAGTGTTTAACTCTCACACTCTAGGAAAATATTAAATAATCATAGATAATAAAAAACATATAAGCACTATGGCAAAAACCAATCTTTATTACTTTCCCAAAAGCATACAAAGGAATGCTCTCTCTTAACTATTCTCTCTAGCTTTACAATTTAAAATCCTAATTTAACTGAACTAACTAGATTACATCTTATCCTAATCAAATTACATCACACTAACTAATTGGATTGCATCACCACCTAAATAAAACTCTATTTGATAAGGGTTTATTTACATCATTACTAACAAGATAAGAGAATACATTTAACTAGGAATGGTACATCCATATCTATAAAGAGCTCTACTATCTTCAAATGATCCTTCCACATAGTCTTTATCATTTAAAGTTGTTGTATATCTAATGTGATCTTATGTGCCACATCATACAACATCTCCCCTTGATCTCTATCCGTTGATGATGAGACATCCAAGCCTAAATTCTTTCATAGAATACTGGTCTGATCCAATGCTTACCCATGTCAAGTTCATTAGTCATGTTTTGTCTATTTGAGCACACATTAAGTCCTTAGAACTCTCACATTTCTCCCTTATGCATGTGATCTAGCTAACCTTTCACCTAACGTCCATTTGAAGCTATCTTTTGGTCTTACATATAAATCTTGCATCTCATCGAACATTTTCACCAATGTGCACCAATACTTGTCAACTCATCGATAATCCACATTTTCTTACCTACATATAAATCTTTTCCATTTTCAATCACCTCCAATATCAAACATTGGTCAAGGCTTTCCAACACCTACACAATTTCGCTATTAGGACTTAAGGTTTTAATATATCACCCCCACCAAAAGAACTATGTCCTCGTCAAAAAAATCCTTAGGCACTCCTTCAAATATGGTTCCCTCAAAGACTCCTTAGTTATTAGCACATCTCTAATGTACCACATCCCCTCTCTATTGGCTTTGTCCTTTCTTTTATTTGGATGCTCTCTCATAAGTTCCATTATGCCCAACATAGCATAATTATTGAGGTAGAATCCTTTCATCAAGTCATCAGCTCCTTCTCCTTGATCCTTCTCCACTATAGAATTTATTTGCTCCTCACCTACCTTTTGTCTTGGGCATTAACAAGCAAAGTGTGGCCTTTCATAAATGAAACAAGCAATATCTTGTTTTGTTTGTTTCTTGGTCTTACATTGAGAAGATTCATCTACCTTCTCTTTGCCTTTCTCCAAGCCATATCATGTCCCACCATTTTTTCCCCTCATTGCTAGTTCGACTTGATGGTGGCATTTGGAGATCCACTAAGACATCCGCAGCCACTATCCCGCTTGGGATGTCTTTAACATTTGGCCGTCGAATCTCCATTTTTTCCCAACCTTGCAAATCGTTTATGTAGTTAAACAACTTGTCTTCCTTAGAAATGTTCTACACACCCATCATCAAAGAAGTGAATTTTGTCACATAATTTTACATCAAACCATCTTGCTTTAACCTCTTCAAAGTTTCTCTTATGAGCCATGAAGTGCTGTTGGAAAAGTACTAGTTAGCTCCGTCTTCATATTCTCCTAAGTTTCAATAAGAGGTCTACTTACATTGATGTCATTGGAGTTTTTTATTCTCCACCACATCTTTGTATCCTCCACCATATACATTGTTATGATTGACACTTTCTCTAAATTGGACACCATTATCATTGCAAAATATTTCTCACCTTGGAACTCAGCTTGCCATCAAAAAATTGGGGATTTTATACCTTCACCAAAGTACTTTCGGTAAGCCCAATATCCTATTGTAATGACATGCTTTAGGATCATGATATCCAATCTAGAATTCTCTTATGCCTTCATCAAATCCACTATTTGATGTTGCAACTGTCGAATTTGTGCCTCTAAAATCTCAAATTAAGATTAGTAGGAGCTGACCTCTTCTTCCCTTTAAAGAATTAGCCCTATGAGTGCCTCTACTCTAGTGACATGCTCTATCAAATTGTTAACTCCCATCATATTGATATTTGGCTTTGATGCCAGTTATTACAAAGGTTTTTTTAAACATCAAACTTTTATTAAAGTTGCATATACTCCTTTATATGATAATCTCACTTAGGTCTGTTTAATTACGACTTAACCTTCCTACGTGATTGTTGACCAATAAAACCTTTACCTTAATCACCTCACGACCCTCGAAGAATTTAACTCTCACACTCGAGTAATAATACTATGAAAGTATCAAATAATCATAGACAAAAAGAAACCCATAAGAGTTAGAGTAAAAACTAGCCTTTATTACTTCCCTAAAAGTATACATAGGAATGTTGTCTCTTAATGTGTTTCCTTCCTCTCTATCTCTGTTCTCCCTAAGAATAGGGCTCAAATAAGTTGCTTATAGGCACTTCTGGCTTTAAAATTCAGAGTCCTAATTGAATTGAAGTAACTAGATCACATCTTATCCTAATCAGATTATATCACACTAAACAAATGGATGACATCCCTATCCAAATGGGTCTTTATTTGATAAGATTTAAACATCACTACTAATAAGATAAGAGATTACATTTAACAAGAAACGATACGTCCATATCTAAGCAGAAGTCTAATATCTTCAAATGATCCTTCTACTTGATTTTTATCTTTTAAAGTTGATGTATATCTACTGTGATCTTATCCGTCATATCATCCAAGATCTCCCTTTGAGCTTTATCTATTGATGATGAGTTATCCAAGTCTAAAGCCTTTATAAGACACTGCGCTAATCCAATGCTTGCCTATGTCAAGTCCATTAGTCATGGTCTGTCTATTTAAGCACATATTATGTCCTTAAAGCTCTCACATGTCTCCCTCATACATGCGATCCAGCTAACCATCAATGTAACAGCCCAGACCACCCACCCATAAATATTGTCCGCTTTGGGTTGCCCCTCGAACTAAACTCCTCACGATTTTTCCCTTCCCACCCTTAGGAAGACATGTCTTGTGGGAGAGAGGTATCCATACCCTTATAAGGCATACTTCGTTCTCCTCTCCAACTGATGTGGGATCTTATACTCTCCACTCCGCTTAGGGCCCAGCCCTCTTTAAGGCCTAGCTTAGCTAGCACAACGGTTCGAGTACCGGCTCTAATAATATTTGTACTAGCCCAGATCACCTGCCCATAGATATTGTCCGCTTTGGCCTCCAAGCCTCTCACCTAAACCATGAGGAGTTTGGCCCAAGGAGTAACTCAAAGCGGACAATATTTGTGGGCGAGTGGTCTGGACTGTTACAATCAACATAAGGGTCATCTCAAGCTATCTTTTGATCTCACATCCGAATCTTACTTCTTGTCAAAGATTTTTGCCAATGTGCACCAATGCATATTAACTCATCGACAATGCCCATTTTTCTTACCTACTCACAAGTCTTTTCTTTGTTCTGTCACCTCAAGTATCAAACATTGGTGAAGGCTTGTTAACACCTACACAATTTCACTATTAAGACTTAAGGGTCTAATAGTAAGCAATGTGATATATTAGGGAGACTTTATTGGACAATAGGTTTTTAGGGACAAATCCAAGTTATTCAAACAAGCTGCTAAGATAAAAAGGGAGATGGTCAAGGGAGATACAAATTAAAGAAATCTTGATGGAGAAATAAAAAGGGAACAATCAATGTAGGCAAATGCGGAACAAAAGAAAGATAGGGAAGGCTTGGGTTTTCTCCTTATTTTCTTTTAGCTCAATCGATTTACTATTAATTAAATTAGTTTCTTATAAGAAAATTTTATTTCCCACGTGTAAATTATAACAATGGCAGAACCATTAACACTAAGGTATAATTAATAGAATATTAACAAAAATTTAGAGTTTTATCAAATTTAGAGTTAAATTATATTTTTATAAAATATTATGATCCATGTTAATTACTAAATTAAATTCTAATACACACTTTAAAGGACTAAAGTATACTTTTAAGTTTTCACTTTCACATTTAATACCTTCAACCTTCATCCCCCTCTTATATTTATCTTAAATGTATCTCTTTATTAAGTTTTAATGATTTAAATTTTCTTTTAAAAAAGTATGCCCATTCCATAAAAATTATTATATATTGGAAACTTAAAATGTGTTTTTTAAATTAGATCAGAGATGAAATAATGAAAAATATAAAATTTTAATTAAATATTAAAAATTCTGTGACAATTTTAAAAATGCATGAAGATAAATGAAAAACTACAAACGATCACGTGTGTTTAACTATAAATAAATTGTGTCAAAATCTTTTATTAAATTTTATTTCTAGAAAAAATTGTAATTGTTCGTAGAATAAATTACGAAATAAAATAATCATCGTGTATATAACAACATTAATAATATAATTTATCATCGCGAATTTTTTTATCAACTTAAATATAGTTTTTAGAATTAAATAATTTCTATTAAAAGCATTTTGAAATAAAAATACACCGCCGGAGCCTCTTGCCCGTTAAAAGTTTCTGCATGTTATCGACAGAAACAATCCTCAGGCTCCCAAACCTCTTTAGAATAACAACCTTTCTCCATTTAATCTTGGCATTCCGTGAGTTCCCATATCTACCAGTCCATAGGAATGCTTTTAGAATTCGGTGAACTTCTTTAAGTACTTTCCTAGGCAAGATTACATGAATAATCCAGTAGATATGAAAACTAAGTAAGACAGATATAATAAGAGTAATTCATGCAGCATAAGAAAGAAATTTGTTTTGTCATATATTTGTTCATACTTAAAAGTGTAGGAATAACTAAACTTGGGATTAGTTATTCTGTATGTTATTTTTTAATTTAAAAAAATGACTATTTATTAGGAGCACATTAGAATAGCTATTCCACTCAAACCTACGTATAATTCTTTTAAGAAGAGGGAGACAATAGTTAAACTTTGGCTCGGAGGTAGGAACACCCAAATAGGAGAAAGGAGCAGATGGCACATTCAACCCAACTAGATCACGTGTATTTAACTATAAATAAAATTTGAGTCAAAATTTTTATTAAATTTTATTTGTAGAAAATATTATAATTGTTCGTAGAATAAATTATGAAACAAAACAATCATCATGTATATAACAACATTAATAATATAATTTATCATTGCGAAATTTATGTCAACTTAAACATAGTTTTTAGAATTAAATAATCTATTAAAAGCATTTTGAACTAAAAATTTTAACAATTTGATATTCAGTTTCACGTAATTGCGTTCAACGGAGAACCAGATTAACTTAATAACTTCTTTGTGTTACCAAAACTTATCGTGCATATTTTTTTTTTTTTTAAATTTGCCTAACAAAACAATATAAAGTTCATGTATGTTTCATAAAATAATATTGCAGGCAGATAATATATTTTAACTGGAAAGCAAATTAAGGAGTTAGACTGAAAAGCTAACAAATATGACACTTTGGACCGAGCACACCTTTTGCAAGGAAACACAATTTCAACCTGAAAAGTAGAGATTTAGCTTCACTTAAAAATAATTTAGAAATTTTATTTTTAAATTATATTTATTTTAAATATATTTTAACTTTTAAATCAAATTTTAATTGAAATTTATATATTTTGAAGGTATTTTAAATTTAATTATATTTAGTAATAGTTATTAAATTAATTAATTTAATTTAATTTAAAAATAAACAAAATTATTAATTAAAGTGAAATTATTCATATTCCTTATTGATAGTTAATATATTAAATAATTAAGTAATATATATTTAGTTGATAGTAAATCAAATTATGAAAAAAAACTAAAAAAAAAAATGAAAAACTATTTTTATAGTTTTTCATAATTTTTAAGAATTAAAAGAAACCAAAATCAAGAAACTTAAACAAACAAAATTTTTTACTGAATTTGAAAGCAAAAATAGAAAACCAACAAAAAAAGAAACTATATAGGCTCTAAGGTGTTGAAAATTTTAAGATACTTATAACTATTTACACACATAATTAATGAAAATAAAAGTATTTTTGAAATATAATTTTTATTTTTTTCCTCTCTTCTCACAAAATAAAAATATTACATGACTATTCATAGTATTGATGAAAAATTTCAAGTGAACTAAGTTAATTCTAAAATAAAAGGAGGAAAATACTTGAGAGGAATAGTAAAATTATAAGAAACATGATCAAGGGACTTTATGAACTCTAAGCTAATCTTCTTCTTAGTAATGCATTCTTAAATAAAATGAAACCCAATGTCAAAATGCTTGCTTCTTTTATGAAACACTAGTTTTTTTTTTTTTTGTTAAAGTCTAAAAGAATTTATATCAATCATAATCTTTATTTCTTGAATTTGCTTTAAATGAATCTCCTTCGACATCCTTCTCAACTAAATAGAGTGATAAGTATAGGAAGTATCTGTAAGTACCCTAATTCACACATAAAAGTGTAATTATGGGTTATTTCTTTGAACACCAAAAGATAGAATTATATCCCTAAAAGAAAACAAACATATTAGTACTTTTTTATAATCAAGATCTTTGGCGTAATCAATATCACAAAAACTATTATATTAAAGTTTTTGGAAGATGAGTAAAATATGTCATAGTCAATTGTATCTTAGAGATACCAAAGAATTCTTTTAGCTTCCTTTAAGTAAACTTTAGATGGCATCTATATAAATCAACTAATAAGTCTAATTGCAAATAAGATATTTAGTATCGTTGAAGTTAAATATCTCAAGCTTCCAAAGTTGGATGTACATTCTCTTGTCCATCATAATTGGATAGCTTTATCCTATATTCTATAAGAGTGTTAACTAACTTACTATATATAAATTTCTTAAGCACCTCCTTTACATAACCATCTTAAGTGATGAAAATTCCTTTCTCCATTTACTTCACCTTGATTCCCAAAAGGTAAGATATCAATCTTATATCGTTTATCTCAAACCTTTGGGTCATAAAATCTTTGAACTCAACATCTTTGAATTGTTGCCTTTGAAGACAAGATCATCTACATATATACAAACAAACATCAAGGTATATATATCCTTTTACAAAAAGAGCATATTTATGTAAGATTCTAATGAAACCATTCTCTTAAAAATGACAGCCAATTCAACTATTCCAAGCTCTTAGTTTTCTTAAGTTTATATAACGTCTTTTTTAACTTCAACACTTTATCTTATAGGCCTTTAACTGTATATTTCCTTGGTTGTTCAATTTAGACTCTGCATCTAAATAACTAGTAAGAAAAACATATTTGATAGCTAATTGATGAATTCTACAAGCATAATCATAAACAAATTATTTCTAAAGGAGTAATAGGTGCGAATACCTTATTGTCTTCTATGTTTTGCTTTTGCTTATACTCTTTGATAACATGCCTTTCCTTATATCTCTCAACTTCATCTTTGATTATTTTTATATATTCTCACACAAGTTTGACTTTAATAGCATGATGATCTCTTATAAGAGAAATAATTTTCCATGTATCATTCCTTTCGATATATTGAATCTTCATTCACTGCATGAATCCACAGCTTATTATTGCTTCCATCTTAAAATTTAAAGGTTCAATATCTAAAAGATGACAAGATAAGTTAGGATTATCATAAAATTTGTTAAGTCTTTAATATCCTTGAAGTTACAAGCTTTTTGGGGATGATATTGATGATGATGCTTGAGAGAATAGGATTACTAAGGCTGGTTGAGCAAAATTATTTTCTAATTCTTTATCAACCTCCTTTTTCTCTTCTTCTTCAAAATATGTAAAGAAATCATATGATCCATCTATTTGAGAGCTCCAATATGCTTCTTCATCAAATTCAACATCTCTACTAATAATAATCTTTCGATTACTTACGTTAAATAACATGTATCCTTTTAAGTTCTTATCATATAAAATAAAAATAAACTTCTTATTTCAGTCATCAAGTTTGGACCTTTCTTACTTTGGAACATGTATATACACAATTAATCTAATCAGTATCAAATGTTATATAAAAGGCTTCATTCCACTCTATGTTTCTTATAGAGTGACGTCTTTCAAGCTCTTTATAAGGCTATAATTTAAAAGATAAACTATACATACAATTTTTCCATTCCAAAACTCCTTAAGTACCATCTTGCTTTTCAACATGGTTCTTATCATATTTACGATTATTTGGTTCTTTCTTTCAATTACTTTATTTTTTTGAGCATACCTCAATATTGTAATAGGATCAAAAATTCCATATAGTTCACAAAAGCTCTCAAATTTATTATAAGTAAATTCTCTACTTGTATCAATTCTTAAAGCTTTAGTCTCAAAATCATTTTCTTTTTCAACCAAAGCTTTAAATTTTTTTAATGCATCAAAAGATTCAAATTTATACTTTAGAAATTTTATCCATTTATTTATACTATAATCATTAATGAAAATATTAAAGTAAGAGTTTTTACTGAAAGATGGAGGGTTGATGGGATCTCAATTATCTGCGTGAAGAAGTTGGAGTGGCCTACTAGCTCATGAAATTGACTGGTCTGGAAAGTTTTTCCTTGAATGCTTTCTAAGAAAGCATGCCTCGCACAGTTGTTCCGGATTATCTAACAAAAGACCTCCATAGTATGTAAGTTTAATGAAAAATGAAGTTAGTAGTCATAATCACCATGACAAGAAGACTAGCATGAAATCTCAAAGCCAATCACTACAACAAGGTTATATTTGGCCACATTTTTTGCTAGTTTGGAAAACCATAGCTAAAAATAAACTTTTGGTGATGATTACCATAATCGTCACCAAATCAGGACCAATTGGTGACGATATTTCAAAAATTGTTGCTAAAAGTTTCTGATTTGGTGCCAAAAAAAAATACTTATTGAGCAAATCATCACGAAAAATGGCCTTTGATGATGATTTAAAAAACTGTCACTAAATGTGCCAAATAATTATATGAGCGAATGAAAACGAGAATGACGTTTTAAAAAAAAAACCCTAAAGCCTTAAACACCTATTTCTTATCTTCTGCTCTTTCTTTCCTCATCCTACATAAACCGAAGGGAGCTTAACAAAAACTCTAAAGCCAAAAAGACCCATATCTCATCCTCTGCTCTCTTCTTTCCTCTTTCTCTATGAAAATAAAAGGTACGCTCTTAATCCATAGTCAACGATATCTCCTTTCATCAATTCACTCTATTAATTAGCCTTTACGTTTCTTTCTTCTCTCTTTTTCCGTCAATGTTTATGCAACTTCATCAATTTTAAATGGTTGAAATACCTGAGCTACAAAAAACTTTAGGAATTCCTGAGTTAGAGTTTCTAAAACCTGAACTCCCATCTTTACCAAAATTTCATTATGTGAAAGAGAGGAAAAGCTATAGCAACTATGGTGGGGGTGATGAGGAGGCAACGAAAAAAGGAATGGTGAGGAGGTTAATGGGTTTCATCAAGGAGAGGTGATGGGGAGTGTTGGGTTAGTGAACATTTCCGGAAAGTGAAAAATGGTTGCCGAAACTTAGTGGTTGCGACTATAAATCACATGTCTTTGTTTACCTTTTTTTCAGGGTTTGCTTTTTCGTTTTGAGTTTTGTTTTCCAACAAGTAGTTCTGTAAGTAAATATCTTGTAGAACATCTAGGAGAATGATAGTTTCTCTGTAGCTATAAAAAGTAAAAACAGATAATTATTACATGAATTCTTTTGTTTCATGTTTATTGGTGGAATGAGAAACCATCTTTGAGTTCTCTATTAATATATAATTAATTATATATTAATGTGTATGCTCAATATTATCTTTAATTAGCATTTTTCTTACTTCTTGGGGTTCACTGCAATGTTTTCTATTAGGAGGAGGAGTATGCCACATTTTATTTCATCTCAAATGGTTGATTGTCTTTATTGATTTTGTTTCTAGACCCCTTTATGTTATCTTTTCAATTGGCAGAAATTATACGATACACTTAGCGTTCATCTCCATTTTTCCAGTTCCTCCCACTTGTAGTTGAGTTCAGATGAGGGAAAATGTGTTTTTATCCAAATTCCACATACATCTGAAACCATGGTTCATTCTCTTAATCCCTTCTTGACTTTTGACTAAATATTTTTGGATTACCTTATCTGACTGGTGTATGCTACTTTTCATTGTTCCAGTTTTCAAAGAATTCATCACAACAAGTGCAAGTTTTTGTGGAAGAAATTGATGCTAAGGAAAGATCTTCTTATCATTTATAAACATGTAGTGACATTTCTTCTTCACCGTTATCTCTTATTATTCAATAATTATTCTCTTTGTAATAATTTTTGTGATTTTTTCTTTTTGCTTTTTTTTGCATGTCTTGTTTTGGTTCGACCAGTAATCATATATGAGATGGCGGACAGTATAAATTTAGAAACACTTTGTTTTTTCCTTTCCATTCATTCGGATCTCTTCCGTTTCGTCGATTTTGTCCGGATCCTCCTTTTCTTCCAAAAAAAGGGAAGAAGCAGGATTTTCTTCAGTGGATGCCTCTTGTTCCTGTTTAGTCCCCTTCGTTCCGGAAGTTGTTTCTATTTCTACATCTGTTTCTTCCTCCCTTTCTTCCGTTTCTGAGGTTTCTTGCAGTTTTTTAGTAAAAATGGGTGACGGTATTCTGCCTAAAGAGTAGACACAACAAGAAGAAGGAAAAGGATTGAATAGAGGAACTCCCGAACATTTGGCGATCTCAGATGGGTCGAATGCCGAATCGATAACCTATGCATAAAGTAAATTCTTTGGATTTGAAGAAAAAAAAAAAAGAAACAACTTTACTGATAATTACTTGTTTGGTCAGAAGAGTCCTCGGAATATTCCGATCTTTTTTCTTTTCCTTGTATACAGATTAAGAGCTAAAAATATGGTTTTTAACAATAGCTACTATAATAATAAATTGCAGAAAATATGAAGGTACCCTCTATCTTCTTATGGTATAGTATGTTTTAATCTACCTTTTCTTCTTTCCTTGAAGTTGCATGTTTACATAATAGTTAGTAAAGGATTTATGGTTACCCCACCTTTACTTTGATTCTTTGTTTCCTCATCTTCTCTCATGCATTCGACGACTTTGGTTGCAATTACTAAAGAGTATTATTTTCCATTTTGCTTGGTATAATGTGCTAGCTTCAAGGTTAAACATGTTTCCACTGTATATCTTGTTTTTTTTTATAAATATAGAATGCTAATTACCACTTTTCTCCTATATTATTTTGTTTCTTAGCTTTTTGATTTAGCATTTAGTATTTTATGCTCAAAATAATTTTAATCATAAATTTCTTTTTAAGGTCTAAGATTTCATTTATCGTCATAACATGATCTCTTTAACTTTGAATTTTGAGTTGGTAAACTTCTAGAATCTTTGTTGATTTCTTGATAACTTAAGCCTTTTGGATATGACTAAAGATAGCATTCATCAAGTGACTAATAAGATAGTATTGATGGTTCCGAAGCTCTAAAGATGAATTGCTTTTAAACTTTCATGTGTGTCTTTCTCTATCAAGCTTTATTCTTATTGTTTAAAGTATTCTTAACCTTGCTGAAGCTACAGATGCACCAAATGCATATATGTTACAACACTTGTTTTTGTTTTACCTTTAGGTTGGATTACGCAGATGGGAAGCAATAAAAACAAAAATCTCTTTATTGTCCTTCAACTTAAAGCGATAGCTACCAAGGACAGGAATGAAGTAATTGGTTTGATAAGATTTGTCCTAAAATAACAGATATAGCACCCTACTCTCAAAGTGCATATCCCCGAATATACCGACGGTATTCAAAAATACACTCTACCAGGGTGGTGTGCCAGGACGGTCAAACAATCGAACTCATTATATATTTTTTGAAATATTACATGCATATTACAGAAAACCACTAATTAAATTGGGCCCTTTTTTAAAAAAGCATCATAATCACAATTATTATTACACTCATTGATCAATCTTATTGACAAACATTTCCAATTGGAAAGTCAATACAAAACAAAGTTATTTAGATGCATGTGGTAGACTAATTGCAAAATATATTCTTTAATACAAAAATTAATAGAAAATATATATGCATACGCGAACTAATTATGGCCTCTATCTCTCACTCGATTACAATGGCTAGACTCCAATTTGTCTAACTAGAGATCTTCTCTAAATTGCAAATTTTGAGTTAAGTTTTACAAACTTAGTGAGTTAACCATCATCGATGGTTCAATCAAATCATATAACACATCAACTCATACAATCACATAATTCACATCATTTCATTTATTATAGTGCAGCATCACAAAACTCTTTTGTTCACAATTTTCACATTTCTCATTCAACACAATTCAACAATACATTTCAATCATTCAAAACATACATATTAAACGTATATACAATGCTCATGAGACTTACTTTTAGTTGTTATTATTGTGACCGAGTATCTGTAACTGTCCTATATCCATTATGGATACCGAGCACATTAATAACTGTCCCTTATCTGTTGGGGATACAAGGCTCATTACACATAATGAGTCTTTAACTCTTAATCACTTTCTGAGCTTTAAGCTCTTTTTCACTTTCTGAGCTTTAAACTCTTTTTCGGTGGCTATTGTAGTCACAATAGCCTTTAACTGCTCATGCATTCATGTAGTAAAATGCATCACATGTATTCAGTCAATCAAATGTGCTCGATGTTATGCATTCATATTCTCGATCACAATCTCATTCATATTTGTCATCGTACTTTGGTTTGGCATTCAACATATATATCAAGAATCACTTACTGTATTTTGTCACTCAGTGATCACTTTCAATATATTATTCATGTATCAAATGCCTTAGACAGTCAATGTCTATAATCAACACAATCACATTCATATAATAATTCAATACAGAATTTAAAATAAACAATTAATCAAGTGGGACTATCTAGGATACTCATAGTACGCTCCAGTTTAGCATTTGCTTCTAAGATTTGGAAATGTTTAGATGGTAACGTTCTATCATATGTATCCACATCATGCAATACACACATTGAACATAGATTACTAATTGCACAATCACATAAACATTCAATCATACATATATGTGTATATGTTATGTATAATGCATGCTCAATTTGACTACTCCGAGCATGTTTCCTTTATTCACATCTTATGATCACGCACACTTCAAAACTCATATATGTCTAATTTTAACTTAGGTTTACATCTCAATAAAAACAAATTTATTCTAAGTTCATCACTCAATCATGCACTAAGGTTCATAGTTCAATAAACTTGATTATTATAATATCATCAATCAATCATTCACCAATGTTATTCTAACATTATATGATCACACAATATCCAAACTCTCATTTATTCTTACTTGATACACATTACTCATCTTATTACAATCATATCAGCATTCTAAGAACACTTTTATATCATTAATTCATAACTTCCAAATGGAGATACATTCATACATCATATCTTGTGAAACTTAATTTTACTAAGTTCATCAAACAGCCATTTACCAATCCTTTCCTAGTGAATTCAGATGACAATGAAATTTGGTGGAGATGAAGTACAATGTGTGAGGAGCTTGTGGTTCAAATTTTAAGTCAATTGGAGGTCCGAAAAAAGAAGTTATGGTCAAAACAGAGAAGAGTGTCAAAAGCTGTCAAATAGCAGTGCACCTTCACTGTCACGATTGTGCTACTACACGATCATGAAACGACCAATTGATCCTAACTTTTTGACGTTTCCTCTTTTTCACGATCATGCTTGTGCACGATTGTGCAACTCCCTTATTCAAGCATCAATCCAGCTTTTCTCAAAATAAATTTGTGGATCATTATTGCATGGCCATTTTGACAAAGAGAATGAGGTATTTAGGCAACACATTCTCTAAAATAATGTTCCATTATGTCTTAAGTTTCTAATGACACTAATTTCATGTAGTTTGGTTCAGTATTCTATAAGCTATACTCAAAATACTACAAGATGTTCTCAAACCGCGACAGCACGCTGTACTCAACTTCAATCCAAATTTTGAAACTCTTAAAGAAAGAATTCAAATTCTATTCCTTCATGAAAAATATAGTCATATATCTCTAGTTTAATAAAATCATCCCATTTTTATATCTACAGATCAAGATATGGACAAAATACAAATGCATATTTACTGAAAAACACTCCATCTAACATATTCCAGCACACATTTAACTTCATTTTCAACTTTAGTTTGTCTCAAAACTATCATCCTACTTCTTCTCATTTCAAGACAATACACTAGCCCTTTCTTTGGATTTAAACTCATTCTAGTTCATCTTTATAACAGGTACCAATAATCCACATGATCACACCTCAAAACAGAACATGAACATATATTATCCTTTTATAAATTTCTGCATTCATTCTACAACATTTAAAATGATCATTCCAGCTAAAATTTATCTCTCTAACAATTTATAAATTATCACTCACAACATACACAAAAACAAAGCTCATTTTTCTCATCCATGCTTCAATATGTTTTCATCACCATTTCATGATCTTTCAACATCTAACTATCATCATGCATGTTTCACTCAATATATCAAGAAGAATAACATACTACTTACTTGTTTAAGCTTCAGGATTTTCAAATTACTCTTAACCCTGACTTCTCAACACCACATGATCATCATCATTTATGAGGGAGATATCAAGTTTTTCTTATGACATGATAAAGGAGATAAAATACTCTTGAAAAAACGAGATGAAGGAATTGAACAAAATCAACATGATGAGGTGGGTGAGGAAATGTCGTGAGATGGAGAAGAAGAATGAAGAACGAAATGAAGAAGAGAAGAAAAGAGAACATTTAGCCAAAGGTGAAAAACAAATGAATATTAGTCTTACAAGCGTAAGTTACGAGAGTGAGGTGTGTGGCATGGCAAGTTACACTTGTTACTTGCCACATGTCACCACCTTGTGATTTTTAATGGGTCCTCACTAATAACCAGTCAATTTGTCTACAATTTCTAATCCAATTGACTTCTAATTTTTAATTACATAAGTCATTAAATCCTAATGTTATTTATCAAAATTTTTACTGCCATCTGACACTTATTTCTGCTACTATCCATCAATTGTCTCGCGACTTGACATTTTTCTAGTCCAAAAATACCCTTAATTTTAGAAAATTCTCAAATTTTACTAAAAATTCTAAATCAATAATTTAATTCACCATATCAAATTTTAAGACAAAAAGATTCACTATCCATATCATAATCATATTAAAACAATCATTTATATCCAAAAAATGTCAAATGCGTGCATGAACAAATCATTGTAATGTATGCAATAATCAAATTCACATGTATATATGCTAAATTATGCATGAGCATGAAGTGCATTTCTTGATTTTCTCATTGATATATCTCATGTATAGTATTCTAGGATTCTAACCCTTAGCATGGGAAAATGGGATGTTACAATTATCCCCATCTTAATAATTTCGTCCTTAAAATTCTTATCTGAATCATCGAATGGCAGGGGCAATCTAAAGAAAAACATCCAAAAACAACTCTAAATCGAAAGTTTTCGTATCTAAAAAAGTTTCTAGAATTTTTGAAATTCTCCAAAAACTCCAATAAGGCAAAGATTAAAATGCTCTAATACCAAATGTAAGCATATTCTAACATATATTCAACAATAATATACATTAGAATGGCATATAAAATAAATACAGAAGAAAGACGAAATACCTCCTGCCACTGTCTTTTGTGTTGAAGAGCTGCTTTTATGAAATTCTTATAAGCTCCCAATTCTCAATACAAAAAAAAGGCTTAGGGACCCAAAATCTGAGAAGAAAACATATATTGTAAACGATCTAGAAGGGGGGGGTTGAATAGATCTTTAAACCTTTTCGTAAAGTTCTACAAAAAATCAGAAATTAATTCACACAAAACAATTTAAACAAATTTAAATGCAAGGAGTAGGGAAGAAGAGCAAACATTGTTTTTATAGAGGTTCGGTGTTAAGACCTACGTCCTCTACCTAAGCTCCCACTTAGGATTTGGCAAATCACTTTACTGCACACTTTGTAGTTCAGTGTGAACTTTTACAACACCTCTTGATTTCCGGCTCAAGCTACCCTTACAATTGATTTGTTTTCCGGCAC
>JANVCQ010000231.1:38862966-38874178 GCA_025531925.1 Erythroxylum plowmanianum
ATATATATATATATATATAATTAAAACAACTAAAGCAAAATAGAGAATAAATAAAAGTAAACGAATAAATAAATAAATCAATAAAAGAAATAAATAAATAAAAAAAATTCGGGGCCCAACAGATTCTATCTTCTGAAGAGTCAAAAATGGACCAGAAGGACCAAAAGATAGATACAGATGAAACCAAATGAAAAAGCAGACGAATGGAGAAAGACAGAAGAAGTGAAAAAATTGCTATAACATTCCCTACAGATATTGGATTAAGATTTTATTTATATGATTTGAAAGAGGACTTTAAGATATACAACTTTTATGAAGACCTAAAAGGCAGATTCTATCTTTTGAAGAGTCAAAAATGGAGCAGAAGATAGGTACAGATGAAGTCAAATGAAAAAAAGCAGACGAATGGAAAACGACAGAAGAAGTGGAAAAATTGCTATAACTTTCCATAAATATATCAGATTAAGGTGATCTTTATATGGTTCGAAAGAGGACTTCAACATATAAAACTTTCATGAAGACCTCAAAGACAGATTCTATCTTCTAAAGGATCAAAAATGGAAAAGAATATAGTACAGATGAAGCCAAATGAAAAAGCAGACGAATGGAAAAAGATAGAAGAAGTGAAAAAATTGCTATAACTTTCTCTAAAGATATCAAATTAAGATGTTCTTTATATGGTTCGAAAGAGGACTTCAAGATCTACATCTTTTATGAAGACCTCAAAGATAAATTCTATCTTTTGAAGGGTCAAAAATAGAATAGACGAAAAGGCAGAAGAAGCAAAACATAGAAGAAGATGACGTCAGCACAGAAGAAGCAAAAAGGCAGAAGAAGCAAAACACATAAAAAGATGACGTTAGCACAGAAGAAACAAAAAGGCAAAAGAAGCAAAACATAGAAGAAGATGACGTTAGCATAGAAGAAGCAAAACATAGAAGAAGATGACGTTAGCACAGAAGAAACAAAAAGGCAGAAGAAGCAAAACATAGAAGAAGATGACGTCAGCACAGATGAAGCAAAAAGGCAAAAGATAGCAAAACACAGAAGAAGATGACTTCAGCACAGAAGAAACAAAAAGGCAGAAGGAGCAAAACATAGAAGATACAACTTCCCTCATGAACATCTTCCCTTATAAGGACCATAACTTTTGGTCTAGAAGTCCAGAAATTCCATACTATATATCGCTGGAAAGCTAAAAGAATGACCTACAACTTTTTAGAAGACATTTCTCTAATTCAGCCTATAATAATCCAGAATTTTCCTCGAATTCAAAATACGTACTTTACATTCATCCATTAATGTACTACACCCAGGTCTCAACTTCATGACAAATTTTGAGATTCTTACCGACATAATTTGAATTTTATGTCCTTATAAGAAATGTAGCCATATGTTTGGAGTTTAATCAAATTAAGAATCATCTTGTTTGGATAACTAGAGAAAAAGTTGTGGCTAAAAGACTGGAGCACCATCTCGTGAACATTTTCTAGATCAACCACCCATTTTGTTTCACAATCTTTCCTTAACACAAATTATACTAAGATCACGTTTTCTACTTCATTTACTCCTCATTCTCAACTCCATTTCAAATCAATATCATCCAAAGAAAACTATATAGTCCATGATTAATCATGAATACCAACAATAGAACATACACATATGTACATATTCTTCATCAACTTACTACACAAATTCAACTTCATTTTTGTTTTCATTCTACTTCTAACTTTCACCTTAATTCTTCTCATTTCAAAATCTCTTATCCACTAGAAATCAAAACAGAACAGGGACATATCCACATTTCTCATTTATTAGTTCTAGTCTTCTAAGAAAAGTTCGGGGTCCAACAAAACATGACATCATAACTATTACTATATTATATCTCTTTCACATCAATGTTTGTCTGAATTAAGATTTTGCACTATTTTCAAACAAAAACCATTCTTCATTCATTGTAGGAAATGACCGAGTTAGCTCTAAAGTTTATTCACACTTTCATTTACCAAATTTGTAGCAACATATTTAGGTTGATACATCAAATACATGTATTCTTTCGAATGAAGAACTATGTTTAAGGGGTCGGGGAGCAAAAAATTCAGAGCAATTGAGCTAACTATAGATAGTACCTCATTGCAAAATTGGTAATATCCCATCCACTGATCCAAGTTTATGACCATATATTCATTATGAATCTACAATTGGAATATAAGACATGGATTTTGTCACAAGTTCTAAAAGTAGCATCTTCAGAAACGCATGTACAGAAGAATTTAACCACTCACCTTTAGGTACTCGATAAAATAATCCACTTGGGCACGAAAATGGGACCCTAAAACAAGGTCCAGTAGTTGGCAGATGCTCTCTCTGTCTATACTTTTTTGTTTCTCCTCTACACCAATTTATTGCAAAACCAAAGTAGCATAAATACTGGTTAGAAGGGCAATATTTCAAATTGCAAATAATTGCTGCTTTGAAATTCCAATACCTGTTAGGCAATATGAAAATGCATACGAATAGAAATCTACAAAGTTTGATGGCCTCATGTCCTTGATAAGATGAAAATATAATGTCAAAAGTGTTGCATACTTATAAGCCATCGCTAAGATGCATCTTATACTGTTGTACATGAAGCAATCCAGACAAAAAAATAGAAAGAAAGAAAGTTATCATGTACCTCTTTCCCTAGCTCATGAAATGCCTTCTTCAATTTATTTACGATATCAGCCCTTAGTGCTTTGAGGCCCTTACGCCACTCCTCCTATTAACAGTATTATATGAGTTTATAACATGGAGAAGTAATAACGGTTTGTGCAATATTTAAGTTACATATTTCAAAGAGACTAATGTTCTTTACCAGAGCAAAGTATCCCTACTTTTCAGCTTTCATTTTCCTGCAATACATAGCCATCTATTTAAGATTAAAGCTTAATAAAGTTTTCGAAGCATGACATCTAAGCAACCAAAATGGAACTTACATCTAGGCAACCGTTTTATTTTGGATTCAAGGCTATGCACCGCTACTTTGGTTCTTTCTTGCATGAATCCCTAAGTTACGTAATCGTTCTGAGATAAGAAAATGCAAGCACAAGTAGAAAGATAAGATACGAAACAAAGAAATAAAAAAACTACTCAACAAAGGGAACAATACCTTGCAAACGAAAACCTGAAAATTGTACCTAGCCATATAATATTAAAATTAGCATAAGAAACAAACCAAAATAGCGAGATATTCAACGGTTAACTGCAAAAGCAATAAAATTGTACCTATACAAATACCTATACAAATGCAATTACCCAATCTTCCTTTTTTTTTTTAATATAGAAAGCATTGTAGTTGTTTATACTCCTAAAATATAGCTATATACAAAGATACAACTATCTGCAAATCATTTCCTGACCAACCATTAGTCTCTAATGGCAATCTTAAATATCATTATTGCATGCACATGCAAGTAAACATTGAAGGAATGCATTACAAGACTATAATTGTGTATTTGGGGTTTAAATATCACACCTGGTAACTATATAAAAATGAAACCTAGATGTTCAATAGAGATAAACAGATTTATTAGGTAATTTTATCCATCAAGAAAGCCTATATTGCTTTCACAACAAAACATGAAGAATTTAACATAGTTAAAGAAACACAATACATAAAAAGACATTAAAAGAAGCACAAGGGTAATTTTCTAAATTTGAATTGCCAATGCTACTTACAGTACAGAAATTTTATGATATTTCAATGAAATGACATGAATGCTAAAGTCTTCGAGACATTTAAAATACATTGTCTTTTTAAAGTCCCCTCCAATAGCAAATAATACTTCCTTTGTGTCCCAAAAATCGTATCATCAAATCTAGAAACATCTTCCACTGGAGCAGCCATGGATCTCACTGCTATAAAAGGAAAAGAAATGTTCATTTCTAGCAAAGATAGGATAATTATAGATTCAACAGTTCCATATGAGTTATATTCAACACAATAATTCCAATTCAATCACTAAAATCTTGAAATAAGAAGAGCAGATAAAGCAATGAAATAAGACTACGCATACCATTTATGAGAACGAAAGCAATATTATATAATGAGACATCCTCGGTTAATCAATCATAATAGAAACCAGAGAAATTTACTGATTAGATATTAACATGAAGAGAAATCAACCATGGTTGACTTGGAAAAAGAGAAGATACAATGCTCTAATTTTATTTTTATGCTTCGATATTCTTATTCAGTCAAGTCGAAAGCTTGAAGATAACAATACTAAACTTAAAACTAGCTCCTAACTCAAAACTCAACAATAGGCACTAAAAAGCAATTGAAAACGCTAACATATAATTGAACCATAACTTAAAGTTTCGACACAGAGACATCGAAAACATGCAAGATGCAAAAGACCAGTATCACTTTCTCTCCTTCAAAACTCATCGCCATACATCCAGTATCAGAGTAATGACTAACAATGTCAGGATCTCTCCCACTGCTTGCTCTTCCGTCTGCCTATCCGTCGTTGCCTGCTTAGCCTTCTCTAGTTGTGGTTTTAGGGATTTTTCCGTAAATGAAGAGAAGAATTGGGGAAAAACAAAAAAGGCTAGCTAGTTTAGGAGATGATGGGTTGGGTTATTATATATCTAAGGTCGGATATAATTTTCCACCCACGCCAATTGCGACGTTTTATTCAATAAGACGACGCGGTTTCTATTTTGTGAGGTTTTATTGATAAAATGTCACAAAAGGTGTTACAAATTTGCGATGTTTTTATAAAACGTCGCGAAAAATTCAAAAATTTTGTCACGTTTTTTAAACGTCAAGAAAAGTCTTCATAATCCGTGACTTTTTATTAATAAAACGTTGCAGATTGTGTTATTTTCTTATAGTGATTATCAATGCAAATTAGATCTACTAAATTACTTATTCTATTAAGAGTCATAGTAAACAATAAAATTAAATTATTTAAAAATTATAAGAAGTTCTATCTAACTTAACAATGGTAATAACATATCTTTCCTGAAGCTTTAAATTGTATCAAACAAAAATAAAGTCATTTAATCATTTATGCTCTAATCTATTTCTTTTCATGAAATGGATGAATTCAAATGTGCTCCAATTTTCTTTCAAAGCCTGTTGCACTCACTCATTGATTTAGAATTCGAATTACAAACCTTAGCAATACTAAAACACTATTTTCAAATTGATCTCACCAAGAAATTGTAAGTCGTAAGATAACAAAAGTAGTATTATAAACAAAATAAAATGATAATTAATTTTCAACAAGTAACAAAAGTGAAAAAATATATACTTGGATTAAAAATTTCTCTTTGTTGAATAGCAACTGACATCCTAAAATTCCCAAAAGACTCCTTATAAATCTTCTTTTATGAGCTTAGGAGATCTTACATCATCTCATGGGCTACAATTATTGTAATAGTTAATAACATTCTCTTATTAACTTTAACTTTCTTTGTAAAACTTGGTTTGAAATAGATACTAGGATTAAAAAATGCCCTAGCTGTAAACAACGGAGAAACAAGTTGCCTTTTCCATCTATCATTAACGACTACAAGATAAGGTGTGTACAAAGAAGACGTATTTTTCAGATTAGCCATGATTGCTTCCTTCGCCCTCCCTATGACATCATAAAAATAAACCATTATTGTCTTTTCATCACTATCAACTAAACGAAGCACCCTTATCGAAGACTCACAAACTCAGATGAAAAATTAGCATTGGGACCAAAATTCAGTATCTACAAGTATAATTACGGAAACCTCCAATCTAGCATTAAACCTAGCATGCTGAGACGCAACCCATTTATTACTTTTAAACTTCTGTCTCAACATCTTCTTCATCGTAATAAAACAGTGAAGTAATAAGAAATTTGTTTCAAATCTTTTAACAACATAACACACAAATTCCTATCATTGGTAAAATCATTTCTCATTAAATTCAAGGATGAACTTGGTCACTTTTTTGGCTTTTTGCACAATCTCATCAATAATAGGAAAATACCTATCTTCCCCCTATATTTTTCAACATTAAGTTAATGCAATGTATAATACAAAAAGACGAAGAAAAGAATTGTAATTGCTTTGTAATCTTCTTCCCATTGCCTTATAAGTGGAATCGTTGTCGGTAATGAACTTAACAATATTTTCTGGCCCTACTTCATTCCTAGCCTTATCAAATATTTCAAATAAAGTATCAGTATTCCTAATAAGGTCAGATGCATCAATATATTTAAAAAACATTGAGCCATTTGTAGAATAAACCAAAAAATTAATAATGGGCTCATGTCTATTATTTATCCAACCATTACATATGATTGAACACTCATATAAGTAGCCTAATCCATTTTTCTTTCTTCTAAATAACTTTTAATTTTATAAATTGAGCTACTTTAAAGTTTACCTTTGTAGTTATCAATAGAAGGAGCTTTATGTCCTGAACTGTAAGAGGCTATAACATCCACTATAAGCTTATAATAATAAAATTGGAAAGCATTTAATGTTACACCTGAATCATATCACCATCTAGCCATTACCATATCTACATTGTGAGCTACTTTTCTTGATTGCATGACACTACAAATTGAAGATTGAGCTTCAAGAGTTGTTCGTACTGCAAAAAATTCGACACTTGCCTTCTTCTTTTCTGAACATCAAGTCCAGACGTAACATTCACTTCTTTTTATGAAGGAATACTACCACCTTCAACATTTCCACTATCATCATAAACTCTATTAAACGAACTTCCACTTCCAATTTTATAATTCAGTCTCTCCCTTCTATCTTATGTTGATACTCTTCAAGCAAAGTTTTCATTTGCCACTTCATATGGTTCCATATCTCCTTGAACCCTAACTAATTGCTTCTTTAATCAGGTGATTCCTCCACCTTTTAAATGCGTGTTACAAAACAAGCAAATAGTATGGTTCTTCATACCAGGGATCAATGCAACATAAGCCTAAGCTGGATTATTATATCTTCCTGGATCGATTAAATGATCAGGAGTACTTGAACTTCCTTTCATTTATCTGTAAAAATAATTCAAAACATATATCAAAATGAACTTAATAACTTAATATCAAAATAAAGAACACATAATTTCATTATCAACTATTATCACAAAATATGTATTGTTTAATTCAAGTTAAAAGTCCAAACTAACACATTACACATTATATATACATATCTTATATAATATAACTCATTTTGTATGATTACATCATACACAATTCAATTTTATCCAACACTATTTACCATTATTTCAAAAACCAACAATTCAAATATTCGTCATACACAATTCAATTTTATCCAACACAATTTACCACTAAGTCAAAAACCAACAATTCAATTATTCAACATACAAAAAGTACATAATAAATGTAGATAATAATATAACTCATTTTGTATGATTACATCATGTACAATTCAATTTCATCAAACACAATCTACTATAAATCAAACATCAATAATTCAAATATTCAAGATACATAATAACACAATACCCATATACATCTCCTATAATATAACTCATTTTGTAAGATTACATCATTCAACCATAAACTAAAGACATACACTTACAATTATAATATTTTAAGCTTCAACCATAAATCATAACTATGAATTTTTATATGCCCCTGATTACTCTTATGGCAGACTCACAGATATTCCATAGGGTATACCAAACTTGTAGATGTCTAAACATGATAAGGATATTCTGCTACTTTCAGTGGCTACTTGTGTTCAAATAATCTGGAATGAGAGGAATAGTAGAGGATTTAAAGATAATGCTAATTCGCTAATACCTCTTATAGAGCTTACTACTACCAGCATAAAGGAGCAACTGATTATTAATCAGTTAAATCTATACTGCAGTAAGAGAATGACACTTGTACGAAGAATAAAATACTAGCCTATCAGAACTCTCCAAAGCTCTAACTACTCAATTCTCATAGTAGAAGTGAAATTCAGTCACAACTCAACACAAAACAGATTACTCATCTACAATATCTAAGGAACAACTGTGGTTATTCAATTCTGGATTTACTTGGAATATTCCATTTCTGGGTTGAACATTGATTGAGAATTCATCATCTCTGGAGAGCCCCGAAGCCATTCAAGGAAAACAAATACAAATGAGTGAAACTTGGATTAGACATGCCCTAAATAATAGTACAGATCAGAAGAGTATGTTACCGACGTTGAGATTCTTGGACGAAGTATTGAGGGGGCGAAGACGAAACTACGAATCGTCTAGCCAAAACCATATCCTTCCAAGTAGAGATTCTTTGCGAAGTTTCGAGAAAAGATTTGAGAAAGGAAATCAAGATTGAACCAGAAATCGAAAATAATTGAACTGAATATACTTACCTGAGCCAAATCCCCTTATCGGTTAGTCCCAAAAAAGTCAAGCCCTAAAATGCCTCCTCTCCCTCCGATAATGCAAGATCCGGATAGTTGAAACACGCCCTAATCACAAAATTTTCTGTAGTTGAGAAAGTTTCTAGAGTTGATTTACCTATGTGAATAACAAAGCGTGAGAAACTCTATGGATCCATGTTTGCATTGTCGATAGATCGCAAGTTCTCTTCTAACCTAGTCGAGAAGGGATAGAAGATTCGAGAAAAGCTTTAAGTCGTTATACCCAATTGGTAAAATGACTTTGTAAAATGTAGTATATTATGTTTTAGTGCTGAACGACGTCGTATGCCTACCTAGTGAATTTCAATGGTACAATTGGGTTTATCTCAACTTGGAGCTAACCCTCTTTTGATGTAATCTCCAACATTTTTTAATGAATTTTTTAAATTCTAAAAAAAACTATAAGTTTACAACTTACTTTATGTAATCTCATAATTCTTCAACTATAAACTAATATAATTTGTTTACTTATACAATTCAATTTGTAATTTTGTTTTCTTAACTAATTTTAATCAACAATGTTACTAAAATTTTAATTCCCAACTTTAATCTAATAATCTTTCATTCACCAATTTTAATTAACATTCTTAGTTTCTTACTCAAGTTAACTCCACAATGAAGAGTTAACATGCACTACACAATTCAATTTAATTCAACACAATTCACCAATAAACAATATAGAAATGCAAACATTTAACTTTCTTAACTTAATTACATATATTAAATCTTCTATTGAAATGATTAATCATATGTTAAACACTTTTTATGTACAAGCAATAATTAGTAAATTGTATGTTTCATATAAATTATTTAACAAATTAACAACTTAATGTGTTAATTTTGAAATTGAAAATGCTTAAATTACATTGAAATTGAACAACTCGCATAAACAATTACAACTTTGAAACTCAAATTTTCCAATGCATTTGTTTTTTTAAAATAAATTGACAATGCCTAGATTATATTGAAATTGAACCAACTTATACAAATATTTCCATCTTTTAATATTGACTTGTACACAGGACCAATGCGGAAGATGCTAGTTTCATATGAAATTAATTATATTGCCTAAGACACCCAAAAGAAACAAGGAACCGCAACTATTAAGTGCTTGTTTAGATGAGCTTATATCAGTAGAGTTTTCGTCAGTAGAGCTTTTCTAAGAAGAGCTTTTCTAATAAGTTAGTTGACTGTTTGATTGTCATTTAAAAAAGAGCTTTTCTGAAAGAGTTTCATACAATAGACTGTGTGGTAACATAAAATAAAAAGCACTTTTAATTTTAACTATATTTTATTTTATAATAAAATTATTTATGCATATAAATATTATTTAAAATATATTAAACAATATGTAAAGCACAATATATTAATTATTATATAATTTTAAACCATATGAAACACAAATGAAAATATATCTAACCAATTCTTTTATATGGATTATAATATAAGTAAAATTAATATAAAAAATAAATATTAAAACATATAAAAAGTCAAATAATATTATATAAATATCAAAATAAATATGAAGATGTGTTTGTGAGTATTGTGAGAACTATGTGTAAAAACATAAGGATAAAGGGGACTAAAAAATAGGCTCATTAATTGATCTAAAAAATCTACCTGAAAAATACTTTTTTGAAAAACTCCAAATTTGAAATTCTCAAAAAGCTGTATTTTAGCTTCCAAAAAAGTCATTTTTATGAAAAAAATATTTTTGGATTTTATAGTCAAATATTCATTTTTCTTAAAAACAACTTTTGTGGTAAAAAAAGTAATTATTCACCCTCCAAAAGGTAAAATAAATGGGCACTAACTAAAACCAAATCCAAGCCTTTAAGCTTCTTTCTTTTCCTTTACTTTTTTAAAAATGTAATTTAGGATAAAAGTTACAAGTTTATGCTGTAGACTAAGTAAGTTTTAATTTTTAGAAAAAAAATATTCTTTTACATTTTATTAAAAAAATCAGTAAAACATACGTAACATGTAAAACATTTCTTCTCTTACATTTTATTAAAAATGTCCACAAAATATACGTAACACGTAAATCATATGTAAATTAATAAAATATTATTAATAAAATGTTTTAACTTAACTCTTAAATTCAATTTGAATATACCAAATTAATTTAAATTAAAATAATTATATTAAATATTAATTTATATTAAAAATTACAAAAATTAATAATAAGATATTCTAAAAAATTATTTCTACCACAAAAAATCCCCAAGTAGAGTAGCAGTAGTACGTAAGTATTGGCCATAACTAGACTTGTATTATATTGGAATTTGGTTCGATATGAATCCAATTTAATTCACCTTAAATTTTGTATGACAACCAAACCAATACGACACACAGGCCAAGCCTGTCCGTAAAAGATGGAGTTTACGCATAATATTATAATTATGATCGTTTATCAAATCTCACGTCTCTAATTAATTTGGCGGCTTCATGAAAAGTTCTACTGACCACAAACTCATTCACCAACTGGAGAAGGTTCTTTTGTATACTCCTTTAAAATTTTTTAATTTTGTCCAAAATTTTCAAACTCCATTGACAATTCCAAAAATGAGAATCTTGATTAAAACTCAAATCCCTATAACCGCCCAATACAAATAAAAAAAAGGCAACCATTAACATTCATGACATGTATCTATTTCATTTTCGCAGGATGGATGGTTATATTATGCAGAAAAATTAGGGAGACTGTGTGAGTGGTGGACGTCGTCAACCAAATTATTCTTTGTCTCGGGTCTTCTCTGTAACCTCAGTTGCATTCGGCATATCA
>JANVCQ010000231.1:38904572-38915395 GCA_025531925.1 Erythroxylum plowmanianum
GAAGCCATTCTTTTGGGAATTTTGTAAAGGCTTTCTTAAGCCTAATTTTGTCTTTTGTACAATTCTCCACATTTAGTAAATTTGTTTCACCCTCCAGCCGTGGAAGTAGGTCATTTTGACCGAACCACGTAAATCTCTGTGTTCAGTGTCCCATTTTATTTTAGATTTATTTATTTTCGTTATTATTTATTTGGGCTATTATATTAAAATCGGGATTCAATCTGGGGTTATTTCCGTAACACTATCTTATCCTTTACAAGCTACTTTAAAGAGCCCTGACGCCAAAACTCACATTGAAGATAAGCTTTCTGAAATCTCAGCCAGCCTCATAAATGCTTATGACAGTGGTGAGTTCCTTAATGCACTGGAAGAAGGCCACTCTGGTTGGCAGAAGTGGGTGAAGAGCTTTGGAAAATCTATCAAGCGCAAGGGAAAATCACTTTTTATGCCCCTCCGATTGTTGTTGACTGGGAAGCTTCATGGCCCTGATATGGGTACAAGCGTTCTGCTGCTTCATATAGCTGCGACTTCTGGCATTGTTTCTCCTCAAGCTGGTTTCGTATCTTTAAGTGAGAGATTTGCAATACTAAGACAAATCGATTGGGCAAGACTGAACAGAGATCAGCCTGCTGTGGAGTCTGTTGTTACTGTAGGTTTGAATTAGGCTATGTATTAGGCAACTTTAGTCAAAGAACTAGGAGGTTGTACTTACCATATGTGATGAATAATATATTGGCAATTGTAATGATAAGTCTACGGGCTTTTGATTGATTGAAAAAGAAAATGAAGAATGTTGATAATTTGATTTCATTCTGTAAGTTCATAATCTGGTACTTAAGATATTTAACTTTGTAGATGTTAAACAGCAGGTGTTTACAGAATAACATAGTTTCCTTCTTTATCGTATTTCTTACAATGCATGTTGTACTAACTATGCGTTGTCTTGTTCGCTTTGATTTGGACCTTCATTTTTAATTATCATTCTCATTTTCTTCAAAACGTTGATGAAAGTTCCTTGCTTAATAATATATCTGTAACCAAAACCTGACAATTTAATAAGCTCATTGATGTCATGATGTGTACAGGAACACTTTAGCATCTGATGGCATGGCTAGCCTTTACCGTGGATTTAACATCTCTTGTGTGGGAATCATTGTCCATCGGGGACTGTACTTTGGAATGTACTCTGAAGCCAGTTCCGCTGATTGGATTATTGCAGGTTAGTGGAAGGATTCCTTCTTTAGTGGTTTTGGTATTGGAAGACAAGGCCAGCCAACTAAAGTTTCTGCATACTGCAACACTACAATTAATTTGACGTTTTAGTATTTCCTTTATATCACAGTAGAACTTTGAATATGATTTAACCATATCAACGTTCTTGAATTGTTTGATTTGAAGTTCATTAGTTCTTTGCAGCACTTCATATTGTTTTACCGGTTTTCATAACATCAAATTTCGATTACAGGATAGTTTCCTCGCCAGCTTTGTGCTGGGTTGGCTGATCACCAATGGTGCAGATCTTGCATCTTAATAAGCGAGTTGGAACTTTCCTAATATTTTATCTGGATACGGATTTTAGCCTGACAAGAAGCCAAATATGACATCCCTTTAGTTGAGAGTGGGCTTCTACTAAAATAAGATCTAAGCCATAAAAAATGAAAGCGGAATGACTGCTCCGAAGATATCTGTACCCATGACCTTACAATTGAATAAGCAACTATGAGAAAATGTAGATGGGCATTCTTATTTTCAGAAACAGAAGATGAATTTTCTTTTCCAATCATCTGCTAAGTACTCCTTAGGATGGACTTTGTTTATCTGAATTGAAAATTTAAGGTGTTTGCACACTCTATGCTTATGAGTACATGTCTATCATATATGAAGGCTGAGGCTTTATCTTCTTTTTGTTTTTTGTTTTCCTGATTACACTTCTATCTTATATGGTACATGTAGATCTTTCTTCTCGTTGACTTGGAGAGATCTCTTTTCTCAGTTTTTGTCCATTATGATGAAAGCTACTGTCTTGCCAGTTTGTTGCTGAAATTTTCTTACTCGTGATAAATTGAGTAAGCCTCACAATTTTAATATATCAAATGTCTTGCTGTGAATGTTGTTGCAATAGATGACAGAATCATACTGATTCTTCAATATATTTAGATTGAACTTTCGATCGTTATTGGATTTGCTGCCAACAGAGTATTAACGAGTTTACAGTGAATTAAATTGAAGTTATCAAGCATCTTTTGATTATATTTCTTTTCAAAGGGCATAAGTTTTCCTATTTGACGATCCCAAATAATCTTCATCCCAAGCATCTTCTTAGTAGTACTCAAGTCTTTCATATCAAATTCACTGCTAAGCTGAGCCTTCAACTTATTATCAAGAGCCTTATTAGGCACCATAATCAACATAAAGCAAAAGATAGATGAAGGAAATATCATGGAACTTTTGAAAGTACACACGATTATCATAGTTACTTCTAGAATAGCCTCACCCAGTCATAAAAGAGTTAAATCTCTTAGACCATTGTCTCGAAAATTGTTTGAGACCATTCAAAGGTCTCTTCAAATGATAAACGTGGTCTTCTTTTCTTGAACCAGAAAACCCTTAGGTTGATTGATGTAAATTTCTTCTTTAAGATTACTATGTAGAAATGCAGTTTTCACATCTATTTACTCAAGCGCCAGGTCATGAAGAGCAACAAAAGATAATAGTATGTAAGTAGAGGTATGACAAATAATGCAAGAGAAGACCTCATTGAAATCAACTCCTTCATGTTGATTAAAAACACATACAATAAATTGAGCCTTATATCTCTTACTTTCAACATCAGGGATGCCTTCTTTGAGCTTGTAGAGTGGATCTAATAGGACCCTTACCTTTAGGAGTGTCAACTTCATGTCTAGTAACTAAAGCATAAGCAAGAGATCGCAATCATAGTCTTGCAATCTCGCTGGCAATTGGGTCTATTTCCTAGAACATTCTCAGGTCGACACATAATTAGGTTGCATTGGCGGTGGATCAAATTGTATAGTGGCATCAGTCTGAGTTTCTTGAGACTTAAAAATAAGTGGAACTGTATCCTTAAGGTGAGTAGTAGGGACAAAGAACTTTACCTTCTCCTTTTTACTAACCTGATCATTTACACAAGGAGAAGACAACACATGATCTTGCCCAGTAGAAAATATAACATCTTCATAAAAGGTTACATCATAACTATGATAAATCTTACAATATTTAAGATTAGGATAATAAACAAGATAACCTTTAACTCCTTCCTAGTAACCTAAGAAGATACATTTAATAACATGAGGCTCTAACTTGTCCTCGTTAACATGAATATAAACAAGACACCCAAAAGCATAAAGATTAGAATAATCAACAGGGTTACTTGACCAAACTTCTTGTGAGACTTTGCTTTCGAGAGAATAATGTGGGGAATGATTGACAAGATAGCATGCAATAGTAGTTGCCTCAACTCAAAACTCATGTCCCAACTTAGCATGAGAAAGCATGCATCGAAGTTTCTCCAATAGAGTCTTGTTCTTACGCTCAACAAATCCATTTTCCTAAGGCTTACCAACCAAAGTGTGGTTTCTAGCAATGCCTTCCTTCTTGCATAGGTCATCAAAGCATCTTCACAGAACTCAAAACCATTGTCAGTTCTCAACTGCTTAATTTTCTTACCTGTTTAGTTCTCGATCAGGGTTTTCCACTCCTTAAAGTGGGAAGAACTTCATTCTTTTTCTTTAAGAAAAACACTCAAATCTTATAAGAGAAATCATCAATAATGGTCAACATATACCTTCTATTATCTCGAGAAGCAAAGAGAGAGGGAACCCATAAATCATAATTAATATAATCTAGACTACCTTTGGTCTTATGAATCCCCAGGGAAGAGAAACTCACTCTAGTCTGTTTACTAATGACGCAATGTTCACAGAACTCCATATTACTTGAATTATGGCTCAATAGACCCTTCTTACACAAGATTTGCATACCTTTCTCACCCATATGGCATAGGTGGTAATGCCAAAACTTGGTGGCATCTTGGGGAGACTTAGATGAGGCAACATCAGTAGGACCAATAATAGTAGAGCCCTACAATACATAAAAAGTACCATGTCTTTTCCCTTTAAGGATTACAAGATTATCTCAGGACACCTTCATGATTCCACTTTCACAGGAGTACCTGTTGGAAAAATTACACAAGATCAGATCTTAGTGCAGCGGAAATAATATAATTTTTTTTCTATAGAATCAACTTTAACATAATTTATTAAGAAATATAAAACAAGAAATTGGCAAAAACTACTAACTTGTTGCGATTTTGTATTATAATTTTTCTGTTTCTTTGAATCTGTCAATTCACAAGCCGTTCAATCGTCTGGCCTCTAACGGTATCTACAGATCTATTCAGAGAAAACTCAAATCAAATTTGAGAGGAAAAATTGTAAGAAATGCTAGATACCATTTTTCTAATTTTTCCTTTTATATGAAAAATCTTATTTTTCATGTCCTTGGATTTTATTAAAATTACAACTATAGTCAAATTTTAACTATAATTATTAATTAATCCTTATAAGATCAAATATCACATATTGACCCTTAAAGTTTCTAAAATTTCTCAATTAAGTCCAACTTAATTCAAATTTAATTTTCTCCTTTATAAACCTTTTTATGTGTGACC
The DNA here is from genome assembly GCA_025531925.1 of Erythroxylum plowmanianum. Taxonomy (NCBI): domain Eukaryota; kingdom Viridiplantae; phylum Streptophyta; class Magnoliopsida; order Malpighiales; family Erythroxylaceae; genus Erythroxylum; species Erythroxylum plowmanianum. The sequence goes on from JANVCQ010000231.1 coordinate 38,909,263, forward strand.
CATTAGGTTCTTAACATGTTTGCCATGATTATAAATTATAATTCTAATTCATAATTAGAATCAAATAAATTAAAACTCGTTTTAATTTATCTTTAATTCCCTAATTAAATAATTTATAATCATAGATCATAGTTGACATCTATCAATATGTCATGACCACCTAAATATTAGGAATGTCAAAGTGGTTTGACTTAACCTGTCTATGCATAGTTATCTTGCATAAATTAATCCTTTCGTCATCGAATGTTCCAATTGGAATTAGAGTATGGAATCGTGTCTACTTTAAATAATCCAATCATATTCGTTCTTGCTAATTAGTAAATGATTTATAATTGATATTAGAAAACAGCTTTTCTAAATTTTAATTTACTCTGGTCAAAGATTTCCAAAATCATTACTAATTAAGAACAACAGAACATTATTCCTAATTACTTTAGGATAACAAATTCTTTATTGATTTACTCAACTATCTCCACGTACTTCATACTATATCCAATAACTATTGAATTGAACTACTCCAAAAATAGAACATAAGTAACATAAAAATATAGTAATTTCTACATGAGATAACTTTGATAATCTCAAGTTTAAAGATTAATTATACAACCATCATAATGAGATAATCCACAGATACACAAGTAAAGGTCCATTTGGGATTCTCATAATTGGTTCAGTTCAGTGAACTTATTCTCTAATAAGCACCCACATATTTATTTAAGTATCTCCATACTTTAATTTATGAGATCGATTACTTTCTTTATAAGAAAGAAATAAATATGTGCTAGTCTAACCATTTCATCAATATCCCTATCTTGATGAAACTATGACTAGGAACATTTTAGAAATAATACAAAAAAATACAATTTGAATCTCATAATTATAATCACATTATAATTTCTAATTGCATAAAAATTATTCCAGAGATTTTATGTTTATGATTAATAATTAAATAATTAAAAATACACAAAGATAAAGAATGCCTTTTTATTGAATAAAACAAATTTTATACAAATAAATAGACAACTAAAATTGATTGCAAGGGCATAAACCAACAGTACCTACACCCAAAAGACTCAAGTGTACCTAGTGAAATAAGGTTGTGTTTCAAATTAGGAACGTGACAAGCATTGGTGAGGGTTTTAACAATATAATCACGAGTTTTTAATATTGATTATACCTTTCCCCACCACATCACTTGATGCATTATTACCTATAAGGACAACACTCTTAGCAGTTTCATAGGTGGCAAACTAATTCTTATGAGGACACATATGAAAAGTACAATCGGAGTCTAGGATCTATTCATATCTTTGGATCGTTGTTTGCCTTCAACAACCAAAAAACATCACTTCCTGAACTATAATCAACCACAGTAGCCTCGGGGATAGAATCAGATTGATTACCCTTATTTTTACCTTCTTTTTCAAGTTTATTTTTCAATTTATAATAGTTCGAGACCTTATGTTCAATTTTCTTGCAATATTTACATGTAATATTGACATCTCTACCTTTAGACTTAGATCTAGACTTCTTATGGCTCTTAGTGCTTTCTCCCTTCTCAAAAGTTTTACCTCTAACTATTAAACCCTCAACCTCCTTCTTAATGGAAGCAACAAACTTTTCTTTAGAAAGTAAAGCAGATTTAACTTCTTTTAAAGGGAGAGTTTCACGATTACCATAAAGCATAATTTCTTTAAAGTGCTTATACGAATAAGGTAGTGAAATAACAAGAAGCACTGGTTAATCCTCATTATTAATTTTAACATCAAGATTTTTCAAATCAATAATAATGGAATTAAATTCGACAAGATAAGATGGGACGGGTGTACCTTCAGACATCTTGAGCGTAAAGAGATGTTCTTTGAGGTAAAGTTTGTTGTCCAAACTCTTCATCATATAAAGAGACTCCGATTTCAACCAAAGTCCTGCAGCGGTAGTCTCATGGACTACTTCCCGGGGCACTTCATCACTTGTCAAACATAACTGAATAGGGGAAAAGGTTTTTTTGTCCATGTCTTTCCAATCCTCATTTGACATATTGGTAGGTTTCTTTATTCTGTCATACAAAGCTTTCTTCAATTCATGTTGTGTGAGAACGACTTGCATTTGGACCTTCTAAATATCAGAAATTTTTTTTGTCAAACTTGTTGATGCCAAATTTAGTTGAAGGAGACATGGTGGCAAGAGTTGATTGATCGAAAGGAACCTTGCTCTAATACAAGATTTTTGTGGTAGCAATAAAGTAGATAAAGAAAAACAGTAGAAGGACACAAAAAAATTTTACGTGGGAATCCTGATTTTCGGGGGAAAAACCCACGAGACAAAAAGAGTCTAAAAATATGCACTATGTCAAAGAGAAAAATTAGAAGTGTTTCCTTTCTCTCTCACACACAAACCCCAGGGCTAATGAATAGTACACTAATGCATGTTACAAAGGACTCTAGCTAAAGGAGTGTTTATATAGTAGTATAACCTTAAGGTAAGAAATCTACATAAAGTAGGAATTTAAAAATAATGTCAAAAAAGAAAAGAAAACCTACACACAGTAAGAATCTTAAAGGCTTGGGTCACTATCCCAAGATTTACTTGCTCCTAAAATTCACATTTGCTGTAAATATCTTCTAGCTAAATTTTGCTCTCCATCTGCTCATCTTGTCAACAACTTCTGTAACTTGTAAGATGTCATTCTCTTATTATTGGTTTGGGTTCAAATTCTTAGTTTTTTTAGTGATCTTGAATAAGTGAAACAGAAGTTAATGATCTCATCGTCAACATATCTTCAGAGTTTTAAGAAAAATATTTATTGACCCTATTGGTATATCCTAATTAAGAATGACAAATTCGATTATGCTGAAAATTTGAATATATAATTAAGATGATAAATAAGTATTTTTTAGGAGGAAAGTTTCAAATCACGTAAGCAAACCTTTTAACATTAGAGTTGATAAAGTGTGTGCAAGTCGGAAAAAAGCCCAAAAGGGGACAAATAATAAGAGAGTAAGTTCTATAGGCATCCTCCGTTCAAATCAAATTGGGGCGGTCTGGCATGCAACCTGCTTTCTAGTAGAGATATAGAATGAGGAGGCAACTACTCCTACACGCGTGGAACCTTATCCGTATCCATTGAATAAAATGATAAGGGAGATTCAGTTGACTCCATTGAGGGTCGCAGCTATCTGTAAAATGTTTCTTGAAAATGTCCTTTTATATTCTTAACATCAATGAAGAAGAATTGGTGCAGTATTTCACAGTGGGGATTATAACTTTCTGCGAACTTTTCATTTCTCACTCAAACAATTTGCTTATTTCTTTTTTGAGGATTAGCAAATCAAATGATATTTTTGTTTTAATTCCAAACTAAGCTATCTATGACCTTTATTTTTATAAATTATGATTTCTAAAGCATTATAATCTAATTTAAATATAACTAGCTTAATATTACCAATGAAATCTAATAATTATACAAGTTTTCCAAGGGAAGTGTGGGGCAGAGTTTTCTGGAGAAGCAAAATCATTGACAAAATGAGGGTAGTCCAGATAGCAATGCTAAAGAAACAAAAGAAAATAATGAAGTTACTTATGAAGAAAGACATCCGAAAATTAAAAATGCTCTAACACCATTATCGCAAAAAGGTTTTAAGTAAACAAGTCCCCAACTCAGCTGGGAAATGAGATGGGTTAGGTACTCAACCATCAAATACAACCGAGATAATTCAAGCTGGGGAAACCAGTACTGCTTTCAAACTGGTAAGCAAAAGAAAATCTGTCAGGAACAAGAAAATGAGGGATTAACCTCGCAAAACTACTTAGTTATGTCGATTGCTCATGGAACATTAGGGGAATAAATAGCTCCGTAAACAACAGTCTCTTTGGGATTTTGTCTATAACAATAAAATAAATGTTATAATGAAACTAAGATGTCTCATGAGAAGTTTATGAAATTTAGCTGTCACAGCAAGTGGTGGTCTTTTGTGTCCAATCATGACCACAGCCACTATGACAAAATCATATTAGTTTTTGAATCCAAAAGAGTTAGGCTTGAAGTAACACATTCAAGTGATCAATACTTGCATACCAAAATAAATTTTATAAGAGGGCTGAAAAGTTTCAAAGTAACATTCGTATATGGATCCAACATTTGTTCTCATAGGAGAGCTTTATAGAGCCATCTTGAAGGCATTGAATCAACCATACAACACCCATGGCTACCGTTGGGAGAATTTATTAGTATATTATAATGATTTGAAGCTGAAAGTATTGTGTGCCTAATAAGGAATCACTCCACAGACTTCAATGACCTAATTTTTGAGGGTTGCTTATATACTAAAAGCAATAAACAAGCTTCCAGGTGGTTTATAAGAAAGCAAAATTGGCAAGGCGTTGGTTGATAGTGTATGGATAAATCCTCTTCGAAGAGCAAGCCCAATTTCTTTGTTAAGCGACCGTTTCACCACAATAGCTTAAACTGTTGTGTGAAGCCAACTCAATTGGTTTTATATATTCTCTAACACACCCCCAAAATGAAAACCCTTTGGGCTTGAAACTTGCACAGGCCTACTTTACCTTGTGTTTAATTTAATTAGAATAGGTGGGTGGTAGGATTCGAACTCATGACCGTTTGGTCATAGAGGCTCTGATATCATGTTAAGCGACCGTTTCACCACAATAGCTTAAGCTGTTGTGTGAAGCCAACTCAATTGGTTTTATATATTCTCTAATATTCTTACCCCTAATAGTATCCAATCACTCGCTTATACTGGTGCAAAACTTCCTCATCCAAGCTAGGAGTTCCCATTTAGAATTAACGATTTCCAGCCGAAATGTAAATATTTATTGCATGTAATGAGAATAGGAATGTGAAGAAGGGTCCAATGATATAATTCATTCATATGTGTGCAAAAGCTAAAGTTTATTAAAGATGGGTTAAAGCAAATCAACCAAGCTCTAACTTTAACATTGGTTTCGGGTTAAACAATCAAAGATGTAGCATGCATGCCTTGGTCCCACACACAAAAGTCTAGATTGGGTGGCTGCAATTGGTTGCATGGATTCAACAATTATGGCTTGCATGCATTCAACAATTGTTGCCACCGTTTTCTGTTTTGGCCTCTTCAAGTTTTGTCAACAATTTATGGCTGCAGGTTAGAAGAATTTGGACGAAAGCTTGGGATTCATCAGCTATAAATAGAGGCTTCAACACAAGCACAAGACATAACCATTCTTTCCTTTATGAAATCCTCTATCCTCTCTGTATACTTTTGAGCCTTTTGTTCCAGCCTTTGTATTTGTATATATTCTCCACATATTAGTAAAATTGCAACCCTCCGGCCGTGGATGTAGGTCACATTGACCGAACCACGTAAATCTTTGTGTTCTGTCCCATTTATTTTGTCTATTTTTATTTTTCGTTACTACTATTTCGGGCTATTAAATTCAACCGGTATCCGATCCGAGGGCATTTTATTTTAACAAACTGGTATCAGAGCTTCTCTTTTTTTTTGATATAATTTACCGTATGCTCTGTGGTTGCCACTAAGGTGGATCCTCCACATCAGAACGTAACTTAGATTTTTTTTGTGAGTCTAAAGGGAGCCCACTGCCTCGGTTTTATCTCATGGGGCCAACTGCCTCGGTTTTATCTTGCTGGGCCCACTACCTCAATTTTGTAAACGGAGTTCAGCTTTGCTTGTGGGGCCCACATCTCGACTTTGCCTGTGGGGCTAGCATCCGTATTTTTGTGGGGTTCGTTGTTCCAGTTTCTTGTGTGGGGCTCACCTGAAGAAAAATAGTCCGAATATCAATTTTTGGCCATCATGACGATAACGAAGACCTCAATTGAAAAGTTTGACTGGAGTGTTAATTTCAGTATGTGGCAGCTCAAGATGCAAGCCATTTTAATACAAGATGGATGTGAGATTGCTCTTGATGGAGTGGAGAAAAAGCCAGGAGATATGACATCAGAAATATTCACGGATCTAGATAAAAAGGCTAGATCAGCCATCATATTGCATCTCTCCGATGAGGTTTTGCAGGAAGTTGTTGGTGAAAACACAGCAAAAGGTATGTGGGACAAATTGAAAGCTATGTACATGAAGAAGACGGTGGAGAATCGGCTTTATTTGAAACAAAAGTT
>JANVCQ010000231.1:38924821-38942382 GCA_025531925.1 Erythroxylum plowmanianum
ACTTCATTTTGCTATACCGAAATCAACATTCACACTTCAACATTCACAATTTTTCCCAAATCTAACACCGAAATCAACCTCAAAATTTTCCCCAATTCCAGCACAACAACACCAATTTTTAACCCCAAATCCACCATCATCCAACAACCAACACAATCAAACAATCATAAATTTCAAAATGCCATGAAAAATTAAACCAAAAAAATTTCAATCGGTCAGTCTTCACCAAATCTGGGTGGACGTCGGTTCAGTGGGTGACGGTGTGCGGTGTGCGGTGTGCAGCTGCCGACGGTTTGCGGTGTGCGAGGAGGACGACTGAGAAGGTCAGCCGGACGGACGCGAGGTGAGGCGAGGCAGTCGAGGCGAGGCGAGGAGGAGAAGGCCGGAGGTGAGGGCCGAGGCAATCGAGGCGAGGCGAGGAGGAGAAGGCTGGAGACGAGGTGAGGCGAGGGTCGAGGCAGTCGAGGTGAGGCGAGGAGGAGAAGGCCGGAGGGGAGGCAAGGTGAGGAGGAGAAGGCCGGACGCCGGAGGCGATGCGAAGCAGGCGGCGAGGCAGACCGGAGGCGACAAGAGTCAGGACGGCTGAAGGGAGAGAAGATCTGAAGAAGACGAGGAGAGGGAGAGTCGGCGTCGAAGGTGGGAGGGGGGGATAAAATTAGGTTTTAATTTTTTTTTTTACAAAATAATCCCTCAACAACTTATTTTTTACGGAACGACCCCGGAATAATTTGGGATTGTGGTACCGGCCGAAATTGGCCGATATCAACCGGAATTCATCACCGATATTTTTATGACCGTTCCGGTACCGGTTTTCTGCCAGAACGGTACGAAACACTAAAAACTGTCATCAAAAGGGAAAACCCATTATATACAACACAGAAAAAGAGCCAGCAAAAAAGTAGCTACCACATCAAAAAGAGCCTAAAGAGAACCCCCATCTAGCAACTATAGTCGTAAGGCATGACAAACATTAGAGCTACAAGGAACTTTCTTAGTCAACACTAACGCCCGAACGTCAGAGAAAATTAAGCGGATCAAACTCTCCTTCGTAGTAGTGGTATTCTGGAAGCGTCGAGAATTGCGCTCTCGCCAAAGAGAATATAAACAGACCCCTAAAACAATAAAGTGGACAGATTCGTTAGAACCTCCAGTAGAAGACAAATATCCAGTGAGAGTCATAAGTTCGGACCCAGGATCCGTCCAACAGCATAAGCCACAAACAGCTCTCCAAATAGAATAGGTAAAGGGGCACTCAAAGAAAAGATGAGAACAAAAGTCTTTAATATTTAAGTTAATTTGGTGCTATGTTTATCTTCTATTTTATTTAAATGTGTTTAAATGCGAACTGCCTTATGTACCATATTCTTCACTTCCCTAAACTACAACGTATAATTTATATATAACAATATTTCATAACAAAATAGTAAAGGAAATACATAACAATGATAGAAACAGTACATCCAATCACACACTCAAGTGGAAATTCTCCCGTTAATCTACAATATCGTTTACAAATAATTGAAAGTTCAGCTGGTGACATAAGCACTAGAAATTTACTTAAGGTTGATTGGATGTCGCTTGGGCTGGATTGACGACATCCTTGGGAATTGGAAGACCTGGTATAGTTGGGAGTGTGGGCTCGGGCAATTCAAGGCAACTTGGGGACTTCTGGCTTTGGGATTTCTGGCAACTCTGGTTTTGGCAATGTTGGGACTTCAGGTTTTGGAATTTCTGGCAATTCAGGCAGCTTGGGGACTTCTGACTTTGGAATTTCTGGCAACTCATGTTTTGGCAGAGTTGGGACTTCAGGTTTTGGAATTTCTGGTAATGTTGGAATTTTAAATTTAGGAAGTTCTGGCAGTTCAGGTTTTGGTAAAGTCGGGAGTTCGGGTAACTCAGGTTTAGGAATTTCTGGTAACTCAGGCTTTGGAAGCTCAGGTATATGCGGCAATGTTGCTTCGAGAAGATTGTGGGTATTCACCCGGATAGCATATGAGCTCATCAATGACAAGTTGAGGAGCAGTAGTAGTAAGATTGTGGATGGGAAGCGAAGATTAGCCATAGCTTGGAGCAGAAGATGGAGGAGAGAACTGCAACTTGGTGAAATATTGATAACAGTGTTTCTTGTGATTGCTGTTAGTTCCAATTGTGGTGGGCTTTTATTGATTTGGAACGTGGAAAATGGTAGAGATCAAATGTAGGTTGGTCAGAATTTTGTTCGCTGGTAGCTCAACTTCTCACACCATTTGTATCAGCTTATGGGGTTTACGTGGAGTTTAAGTCGATTCTTTTGTTCTGCGGTCTAGCTACTTTACTTGTCTATGGTTCCATATATATGTGATTAGTTGGACTCCTACAAACTAATTAAGTTGGCGTGACAGTTGCTAATTTCCAATCAGTTTGTGCATACAAAATAGGCATGTCTATTAATACATGTACTGGAACTATCTACTTTATGACCCAATGCTTGAAGTTATTGTAGTTTTAAGAATAACTATTATATTTTAATACAATAACTAATCATGGGGCGGTGATTCATCAAATACCCTCTTAAATTTTACCATATAAGCGAGTTATCAGAGATGGGACTTGATTTCTCTACAGAGCTAAGTTTGTGCCGTCGCCGTCTTTTCGAAACATTTTCGTTCATCAGCAAAATTTGCAGCAACACGCATAGGCCTCTAAATAGAGATTATTTCTAGCAATTTTTTTTCTCGTTTGAGATGAAAATACTTGTGTATTACTAACTATATTTATCCATCTATCAACAAGCTTCAAGAACTTTTATAACCGAAAACCTTCTTGTTGATTTTGAGATAAAATAACTTGTGGAAAATCATAAAACATTTTGTTGATAGGAGTACTGCTTCATAGATAGCTAGTATTCCATAAAAAGGGCTTCACCAAATAGTTAAGTACCTTTACCATTACAACAAAGCAGAAAATTGGCTAAATGTAAAAAACGTAGCTAATTCTTTTAAAATCGTCACCTACAGTTATACATTTCCATTTCATTGCATAAAACGTAGTTATTTTTCTATAACTGAAAATTATAGGTGATGTTTTCAAAATTTGCAAAAAAAAATTTTAGCTAAAACATAGCTAAAAATCGAATGTTGGTGAATAAAAAATTGGCATCAAATGATTGATAATAAAACTTAAACATAGCCAACAGTTTTTGGCTGGGTTCTTCAATTTGTAGGTATATATATAGTATTAAATATGTTTTTCATAATGTAGGCAAATGTTATTTGCTATGTTTTTAATAACCTAGTTACTATGGTTTTAGTAATGGCACGACATATTTTTTGTTACATTTTTAATTTATGATATTAAACAATATGTTTTGTATATAATATATCAATATATTTTTATTGTGAATTATTTGGTAATTATATAAAATTAAATCACAAAAAATATTATTGATTCAAAATGTCGATCATTGATTACATAAAGTAAAATTATATAAATATCATCAAACTATATCAACCAAAAGAATATAATATTAAAGGATGATCATCTGTTCATATATAAGATATTAATGACAATTTCAACAAGTCTTATAGACAAAACAATAAATAAACAATTCATTTGAAAAATTAGAATATATCTGATATACTAAAAATAATGGTTAGATTATAAAAATACTAGAGCACAACCCAAATAACTACCTAGTGTTGTCCATATCTACAAATATGTAATCATCCAAAAAGTTAGTTAAATCGACCAGGGATAAGTAACTCGACTCATTCACATCCAGATTATGAATATTTGGAATCCATATTAAGCAAGGAGATATTGTTTTTGCTAATTCGAATTGAAGGGTGATATAAAATAAAACTCACTAGGATAAACGGTATTATTGAACCAGACAAAACAACAAGCAATGAAACAAAAAACGGATAAAGCACCTAAACTATAAGATAAATAAGTCTCTACAGATCATACAAGTGCACGGCGAGCCCATGCAAAGGGTTTGGTTAAGATATGCCAGATTCCCCCAAGTATATGAATAGAACCTAACCATGCATGCCCACCAATTATATCTTCCAAATCATCTACACTAACAATCCATCCTTCCCCACCAAAAGGAGATTTGAGTAAATAACCAAAAATAATACTTGGGCTAAGGGTCAAGTTGGTAATTGATACAGTAAGTATTTGGTTTTGATCAAAGTAAACATCACGTAACTTTACCATTCATAACATAATTAGTCAACAGTTGCATCTTCATCCATTCCATATTTCTGAGAAAAAAAATTAAAATTAAATTATAGTACATACATGAAATGATTAAAAATTTATAAAAGATAGAATTAATGCTCGTCACAATCTTCTTCATTTTTATCATAATTTGAGCTAAGTAATCTTTTCAATAACGTAACATATTTTGCTAATTTTGCTCAATTTTCTTGTCCTTGATTACTTCAACTTGTAATGCATCCTTAAGCATATTGTTTTCCTCTTGAAGGTGTTCAATGATTATTTTATATGTTGAAGTTAAAACATTTGGCTTGGATAGCCAAGGCATTACACAAATGCATTCTACACTAAACTCATTCCCCTCAGACATAGACTTTTCTAATAACCCTTACATCTATTTTAAAATTAAAAAAATTCATTCCACTACTTACTACTACATTAATAAATGAACAAAAATATTTGACAAGCTTTTATACTTACACAGTTGTTTTCGGCTTCTTCTGACACCCATCCTTTTTCTTCCTTATAGTGAGTAGCTTTATATAATTTGATCTTATCACACTCTTGTCCATTTAGTTCCTTCTCAGTCTATTTTATAAAAAAAAGGCACAATAAATAATGTAGTGTTTATTGATTTAAGTATAACTTGCAAAGATCTTATATATTCATTTTGAACAACTACAAATGATTTTGGTACTTAATTATGAGGTGTTTTCATTTTTTGATCTACTGACCCTTGCCTTCTCAAAATTTTCTTAAATTAAGAAAAAAAAACATAACTTAGTTGTTAAATCATCTAACAAAATTAATGCAAGAAAACATGAAGGAAAAGAAAACAAACCTATACTTTTAGGTCAACCCCCTAATCACACAAACTCTTCCAATATTCTTTAGACATTCATTTGAGAATATGACTTCATGCTTCTACATCAGAAGGGAAAGATTTATAATCCCCAACTTTTTCTAAAAATTTTTCTTCAAATCCTTAATTTGTTTCTAACAAGGTAATCATGTTCTTGCAATAATCCCCCACTCATTTTACAATTTTGCAAATTAGATCTTGTCTATATGACGACCTTGTTTAGTATCAACATGTATTGATAACTTACAATTCATTGCAACATTTATTCATTGCAATTCACAACCTCTAGTTTGACCTCTACCTCTTTTTCTAATACTAGCATTAGAAACTAACAACAAATGAATAATGATAAGGAAATATTAGAATACATAAATATATATTTAAGCGTAAGTCTAAATAAAGATATTAAAATGAATGACCTGTACTAGTAACTTCATTATTGTTTGAGGCAAAATGAAGTTTTTGTGTATGAATTGAAGGTAGAGTATAATTATTGCTTTGTTGTGTGTGTGTGTGTGTGTGTGTGTGTGTGTGTGTGTGTGTGTGTGTGTGTGTGTGTGTATAAATTAAATCTATATAAAATTTAAACCTACATGACTAATGTCATTGTTGTTTGAGATAGAATGTTGTTATTAGCTAGGAATTGAATTTCTGGCACCAACTAATTGATCTAGTTAAAGTTGCACATCTATTCGTTTTACAATTTGCATAGCTGTCACCTTCTTCCATTTATTTCTACCAGGTGTCATTATATTAGATATCGATAAGAAAAAAATACATAAATATTACTAACATTACAATAAGATAATAGAAATAGTACTTTCATGATACATTCAATCATCATAATGAAGATATATTCAATCATCAACATTAGTCGCATTAGTAAGATAAATGTTACCAATATTGCACTAACCAATAGAAAAAGAACTTTCATGATACATTAATCACATTAACAACATAAATGTTACCAACATTACAATAATATAATATAAAAAGCATTTTTAAGATACATTCAATTATCAACATATTAGTAAGATAAATGTTACCAACATTACAATAACCAATAGAAAAGGCACTTTCATGATATATTAATTGCATTAACAAAACATGTTACCATCATTACAATAACACAATAAAAAGAGACTTTCATGATACATTAAATCATCATAACAAAGATCCATTCAATCATCGACATTACTCACATTAGTAAGATAAATTTTATTAACATCACAATAACCAATAGAAAAAAGAACTTTTATGATACATTAATCACATTAACAAAATAAATGTTACCAATATTACAATAAGACAATGAAATGACCACTTTTTTTATACCTTCAATCATCATTATTAATTGTATTAGAATTTGACTCTTTATAGCTATTATATTTGACCAAAGTATCATCATTAGCATATAATTCATCCTCAATATAGTCTTCATTCCTTTCTACAATAAGATTGCCTTGCACTTTGGTTGCTTATAATATATTGGGATCAATATCTCTCATATGGAATGATAATATATCCTCATCTTCAATTTCGAGAGCTACATTCTTCAACTCTGATTCAATTTCTTGATATACTTCATTACCATCTTCACCCATTGGACCATTTTCCCTTTCACAGAAATTAAAAAAATTTCAGTGGTGAAACTTTTACACAACTTTTCAATTTTTTCCCAATACAATGTCAATGAGAAAGAATACTTGTTTCATTTGACTTGCACCAATATTAAACCACTTGCACTTAAAATAGAATAACCTTTTTATCCTTGATATAATATAACTCAATTATTTCAAAGATAACAATCTAGAAGTCAGTAAAATTATCCTTATATTAGCCCTCAACAAAACCCCATAATTTTGGCTTCTAAGGCCACTGTCATGCTCTTTTATAAAAATCTAACTCTATTAACAATGCAACATATATATTTTTCCCACATATATAATTTAATAATTATGTATGTCAGTATTCATTACAATGTTAGAGTTTTCTACTTCTGATAGAGAAAGATTACAAAATTTGGTTTCTAAAAATGAACAATTTTTGTGCTAGATAAAATACTAACATAGTTGAAAGTTGGAATAACAACTGTGCATTTGATAGGGGAAGCTTTGTCTTGGCACTAATTGTATTTAAAGAATAGGATGTCAGTAGAACCACTGAGTTAGGTAGAATATTTGATTGCTCTAGAGCAGAGATTTAGAGACTTATTGTTTGATGATCCTACCATGAAGGGCTATTGCACTAAGTTTGATTTCATGTCACACAAATTGGTTATGCCAAAAACATATTTAGTGAGTCTATTTTTGAAAAGGTTGAAGCTAAAAATGGAATATTTGGTCAAGTTTTTCAATCCTATAACCTTACAATAGGAGTATGAAGCAGACAAGAAACAAGAACTATTATTCCAAAACAAGAACTAATGTTCCAACATTGTATGGGAGCATACAAAGGACAGTGGATAAGCCTGCAGACATTAGTTGGAGGAGGTACGACCAAAAACTAAAAAGGGTTGTTACTAAGCTAGTAATGGTGAGTTTTGAAGTTAAAAATGCAAAGGCTACTAGTAGTAAGGAGATTGATGAACATAAAGCCAAAGGTTTATGTTTTAATGTGATGATAAATTTATTCCAGGACATAAAAGCAAAAAGAGGCAATTCTAGATGTATGTAGTTCAGGAAAAGGATGAGCATGTTTAGGATGATGACGAAAAAGTTATAGACTCTTCTTATATCATATCAATGTAGGCCATGAAAGGTATAAGTGAGGTAGAATATAAGCAGATGCAAGTGCAAGGCAATTTTAATAGTAAAATAGTATACATATTAGTAGATTGCGGAAGTATATATAATTTTATTAATTAGTCATCAGTTAAAAAGGGGAGGGAAAAATAAATAATATTGAATCGATGATGATTATAATTGTTAGAGGATTAAAACTTTGGTGCACTCAAGTTTATAGCAATATTTAGTGGATGATTAATGGTCATTCTTTTCATTTTGACATAATGATCATTAAGATTGGAGCAAATGACATAGTATTGGGGGTATAATGGTTGACATTTTAAATGACTTAACAAGCAAATAAAAAGAAAATTAAACTTGATATTATATGCCAATTTTTACTACCGAGTTAAGAATAATCAAATAAATAGGGATAGTCAATTAGTCATGCAAGATTGAATATAACTGAGATGAGTGAAAATAAGTTGTATATGCCAAAGAACTAAAAATTGTTGCAGAAATTATTGCAGCAATATGCAGATGTCTTTGAAGAACCAATAGGATTGGCACCAAAGATGAAGCATGATCATCAAAAATTATTGAAAGAAGGGACTAAGGTTGTGAATAAGAGACCATATCAATATGTGGGAGAACAGAAAAGGGCCATTGAAGAATTAATACAGGATATGTTGAAACAAGGAATCATTCAAGAAAGTATCAACCCATTTTCATCTCCAATGATATTATTAAAAATTACACATGGAGGTTATATGTTGATTATAGGGCTCTCAATCTCTTCACCATTAATGATAAATTTCCTATTACATTTATAGAAGAACTTATAGATGAGTTAGAAGGAGTAAGGCTAGTTATGATCAAATTCATATGTTTGAAGGGGATGCAAAGAAGACAACTTTTAGGCACCCATAAAAGTCATTATGACTTCTTTGTTATGCCTTTTGGCTTAACCAATTCTCTAAAAAATTTTAAGAGCCTCATAGACTCTATTTTCAAGTCATATTTGAGAAAATTTGTACTAGTATTTTTTAATTATATACTTGCCTACGACTCTTCTTTTTAACAAGATTTTTCTCATCTTTAACAAGTGTTGCACATTTTACAAGAACAACTATTTATGAAGAAGAACAAGTGTCCTTTTTGGGCAAGAAGGGTGGAGTAGCTCAGTCATTTTATTTCTAAATATGGAGATTCAATATACCCAAGAAAAAGTGAAGCTATTCAGCAATGACCTCAACCAAAAGCACTTATTATAGATGGTTTATTAAAGGCTATGGCGCATTAAGTAAGCCTTTAATAATATTGTTTAAAAAATGTTGTTAAATAGGATAATGAGGTAGAAGACGTATTTCAAAAACTAAAATTGACTATAACTTTTGCTCCCATTCTTGCACTACCAAATTTTGAGAAGATATTTTTGATGGAATCTAATGCTTCAGGAAATGGATTGGGAGCAATTTTAATGCAGGACGGACATCCACTAGCTTATGTGAGCAAAATTTTATCACCTAAGTATCATCACCTACCAACCTATGAAAAGGAACTATTGGTTTTAATAAATAGCAATTTGTCACTGCTCACATTACTTGACAGGTAAAAGCTTTGTGGTATAAATGAATTATAAAAGTCTAAAGTACTTCCTTGAACAAAAAATCACCACACCATTTTAGCAAACATGGTTGCCTAAATTCTTAGGCTTTGATTTTGACATCAAATACACGAAAGGGATTGAGAATAAAGTAACATATCGCATATCTCGAGTTGAAAGTGCTGATTATATGCATTGCCAGTATCTTTAATTTAGAGTGAACTTCTTATTGAAATTAAATAGAGCGAACTTCTTATAGATGAGCTAGAAGGAGTTAGTTATTTTTCCAAGCTGGACCTAAGGACTAGTTATCATGGAATTCAAGGATGTACAGAAGATAGCTTTTAGAACCCATGAAGGTCAGTATTAGCTCTGGATTATACCTGTTGGTTTGATCAATGCTCGAGCAACTTTTCAAAGCCTCATGAACTCTATTTCCAAGTCGTATTTTAGCAAATTTGTATTGTTATTTTTTATGATATACTTGTCTACAACTCTTCTTTTTAACAACATTTATCTCATCTTCAACAAATATTACACATTTCGCGGGAAAAATAACTACTTATGAAGAAGAGCAAGTGTTCTTTTAGGGCAAGAAGGGAGAGATGGAGTTTCAACAGACCCGAGAAAAAATGATGCTATTTAGTAATGACCTCAACCAAAAATGCTTAAGCAGCTTTGAGGATTTTTTAGTTTAGCAAGATATTATAGACGATTTATTAAAGGCTATGGTGCATTAAGTAACCATATTGTCGAAGAAAAATGTTTTTAAATGGGATAATGAGGTAGAAGATACATTTTAGAAACTAAAACTAGCTCTAACTTCTGCTCTCATTCTTGCTTTACTAAATTTTGAAAAGATACTTTTTGTGGAATTTGATGCTTCAGGAAGTGGGTTATAATGCAAAAAGATGTCCACTAGCTTACGTGAGCAAAATTTTATCACCCAAGGATCATCAACTATCAAAATATAAAAAGGAACTACTGGCTTTGATAATAGTGAATCATCATTGGTCATATTACTTGACAAGTGGACGTTTTGTGATATAACGAATCATAGGAGTTTAAAGAACTTGCTTAAACAAAAAATCACCACTCCATTTAAGCAAACGTGGTTGCCCAAATTGTTAGGCTTTGATTTCAAGATCAAATATAAGAAAGGAGTGGAGAACAAAGTAGCAAATGGCTTATCTCTAGTTGAAAGTGTTGAATTATATTCATTTTTAATTTAAGTGAAATTCTTAATGAAATTAAAGAGAGTAGGATGAAGGATTCCAAGGTTATGGCTCTAATCAAACAACTTGAAACAAGTCAAAAGATCAATACTCCTTATACTTGGAGCAAGGAATTATTATGTTGGAAAAATCGATTAGTAGTGAGCGATGATATGGCATCAAGACAGCAAATTATTTCTTTGTTCTACAATTCTACAATTGGAGGGCATTCTAGTTTCTTAGCAATTCTACAAACTAGCTGTAGCTTGTGTATTTTTATTAGAAATTGATGCAAGCGCATATACACAAGCTTGTTCGAAAATGTACTATCTGTCAAAAAAATAAATATCAACCAATTCCTCCACCTGATAAGCTACAACCTTTGCCTATTCATGAACACACGTGGATGGATATAAGTTTGGATTTTATTGAAGGTTTACCTAGGTTTGATGGCTACGCAGTTATTTTTTCTGAAGTGGATCTATTTACAAAGTTTGGTGCCCTTGTCGCATCCTTACACTACAACAATAATTGCTTCTATTTACATGCAAAAT
Source organism: Erythroxylum plowmanianum (assembly GCA_025531925.1). Taxonomy (NCBI): domain Eukaryota; kingdom Viridiplantae; phylum Streptophyta; class Magnoliopsida; order Malpighiales; family Erythroxylaceae; genus Erythroxylum; species Erythroxylum plowmanianum. The sequence continues at coordinate 38,935,987 of JANVCQ010000231.1, forward strand.
GTTTATAAATTGCATGGTATGCCAATCACTATTATTAGTAACGGTGACACTAAGTAAATTTTGGCAGGAGTTCTTTTACCTTCAAGGAGTTTCTTTAGCATTTTCTTTTGCTTATCATCCACAAACCAACGGGCAAACATAGGTTTTAAACCAAACATTAGAAACTTATTTGTGTTGTATGGCTGGAGGTTGTCCAACATAATGACATAAATGGTTACCGTTAGCTAAGTGGTGGTATAATACCACCTTCCACTCCACTGTACACAGCTTACTTGGCAGGTGATTCAAGGGAACTAATGGTGGATCAAATGTTGAAGATCAAATTGGATATTCAAGGTGCCCAGAATCGTCTGAAGCAATTGGCAGATAAAAAATGTTTGGATCATGTATTTGTGAATAATTAGTGGGAGTTTGTGAAACTACAATCTTATCAAAAAATGACTGTTCAACAACATCATAATCAAAAGCTATCTTCTTATTATTTGCACTTTTTCATATTGTTTAGTGAATTGGTGTAGTTGCTTACAAATTAAAGCTACTAGCTGATTATAAGATTTATGACTTTTCCCATGGAGCAAGATTTACCAGAAAACTTGATTGAACTAAATAATATGAGACATGTTTCTTAACAGTAAATGTTGCTCAAACGATTCGCTAACCATTGTCCATATTAGATCGTCAAATGGTACGTGGACAGAATAAACTAGCTATTTAGGTTTTGATTCAATGGTCCAAAGATGTTAGTGACATTATTAAGGAAGACTTGTAAACTGCTCCTGTATTTTCTCTACCTGCAGATATTTTCTGTTTGTATTCAAATTGTATAATATCTTTTGTAATCTGAATCTAATTGCATCAATCCCTCATCTATAGGGATTTGATCTTCACAATCTCACTCTGTATCCTATAATTAGTTCACATATTAATGCAAAAGTGTGTATGTCTTTTCTTATCTTTTGTACTTAATCTTCATCTCACGTCAGATAACAGGTTCCTCATCTCTCATGTATCTTAGCCCTCCATCAGCACATCATCAAATTACCATCAAACTCACTTCTTCGAATTATCTTCTCTGGAAAACTCAAGTCATTCCTGTCCTCTCTGGTCATTAGTTATTATATCATATTGATGGATCAAAATCACTACCTCCTAAAGAAAGCAACAATGCTGTGAATCCTGAATATACATCTTGGTATCTAAACGACCAAATTGTGTTGAGTTGGATTTTGGGCTCTCTTTTTGAGGCAATTCTTTCTCAAGTTATTGGAGTCACTACTGCTTTTGCTGCCTGGTCACGTCAACAAACCACTTATGCTTCTGTTTCTAGAGCACATATTTGAACTCTCAAAAATGCTGTTCATGTTTTATCTCGAGGTAATCATCAAATCACCACCTATATGGATTGTGCTAAGAGAATTTATGATTAATTGGCTGCTCTTGGTGCTCCTATCACTGAAGATGATCTTGTTGATCACATTTTGCGAGGTCTTGGTTCTGATTACAGACCCTTCACTCGCAACATTGACTCTAAGTTAACTGTTGTTTCATTTGACAATCTGTTTGGCTTGCTTCTCTCTGAAGAATTGCAACTTCAAAGTTCAATTGATTATATTACCCTCCTGCTTTGTCACACTTTAATACTTGTCACACTACCACTGACAAAAATTGAGGCAGAGGTCATGGTAATCGACGTGGAGGTTATCAATCTAATTCTGACGGTGGTAGCTCCAATTCCACAAACAGGGATCCTTCTTCTCTAACCTGCTACAATTTTGGTGGGCAAGGTCACACCTCCAGACAATGCCCAAGTCCTAAATTCAGCAACACCAATGATTACAATTCTAAACCAACGTCCAATTACACTTCTTCTCCAAATGCTTCTAAGCTGTGGGTTGTCAATTCTGGATTAACTCATCACTTAACTTCTGAATTGGAAAATCTAAGCATTCACTCTAAATATTCAGGCACTGATGAAGTTACTCTTACCAATGGTAAAAGCTTACCTATTACTCATATTGGTTCTAATCATAAATCACTTAATTCTCATTGTTTTTTTCTTTGAATAATATTCTTCATGTTTCTCCGTCTAACACCAATTTGATTTCTATGCTTAAGTTTACTAATGCTAATGATGTTTCCATTGAATTTTTCCCATCTTGTTTTATCATTAAGGACCTCAAAACGAAGCAGCTACTCCATTGAGGATACATTAAAGATGGACTTTATCAGCTTGCATCTGATCAATTCCTCTTGCCAATCATTCTGTTTCTTTATCTACTTGGCATGCTCATTTAGGCCATGCTTGTTCTAAGACTATTAATAAAGTTTTGTCATTGAATAATTTACCTATTCGTTCTCAAGTGAATAAATCTTTATGTGAAACCTATTGTGTCAGTAAATCTCATAAGTTACCTTTTCTTAATTCGAATTATACTGCCAAAGCATCATTAGAATTAATATGTTCAGATTTATGGGGCGCTACATCAATTGCTTCTTCTGATGGTTCTTTGTACTATGTCATTTTTCTGATCATTTTACCAAATACACATGGATTTATTTTCTTTGTCAAAAATCTGATGTCTTTGATTGCTTTGTCAAATTTCAGGCTATTGTTGAAATTTTTTTTGAAAGACCAATAAAATGTTTTCAATCAGATTGGGGAGGTGAATACCAAGCCTTACATTAATATTTAGCTGAAAATGCAATTATTCAACATAGTTCTTACCCACACACTCCTGAACAAAATGGATGTGTTGAATGAAGACACAGACACAATACTAAAATTGGTCGTGCGTACTTATATAATTCCTCTGTACCACCAAAGTTTTGGGATCATACCTTTGCCACTGCTGTTTATACCATAAATCATTTACCAAGTCCCAACCTAAACCATAAATCCCTTTATCAAATATGAGTCTTTACAAATTTTTGGCAGTTGTTGTTATCCTTGGCTCCGTCCTTATACTAGGAATAAACTTGAACCTCGATGAACAAGATATGTCTTTCTTGGTTATAGTCTACTTCACAAAGGGTATAAATGCTTGTCGTTGTCCACCAATAAGATTTTTTACTCTCGACATGTTTTGTTTGATGAACAGGTTTTTCCATTCAAAGAAAGTGATGGTAAATCTTCCATTCTCAATGACCCATCTCCACCTTATTTTTCTCTTGGCCAGCCTATCAAGACTACTACTTCACCAACGTCATCCACTCCACTCTTACCCTTGCCTTGTGCTGCACCATTATCACCTGTAGCATCCCCATTGTCCTTGACTCATGGTACACATTCATCCACTTTGCCACAATCACCTTTGGCCATTACTACAATGCCAGAATCACCAATATCCCGTACTTTGCCGTCAACCAGTGTTCCAAATGTCTCACTTGTACAAAACCATCATCCTATGGACCTCTCTTTACTACATTCATTGTTGACGTTTTTCCTTCAATTAAGCCTCTGCATTTAATAACTATAGAGTGGTCCAAACTCCTAAGAGTGCAACGAGAAATAGATACCACATTTGAAAAGGTCATCAATGAATGTAGAATGAGGAAGGATTCGTAAATTGAACCTGACAGAGATTGCATTATTGATGCACTTTTTGAGGTTGAAGACCAAGGACCTGATCTGGTTTTACCATGAGAACCAAGAAATGTGAGAGATGCAAAGGAAAGAGCCAAGAAAAGGAAGAAGACTTTAGACAAAATGAGAAATGAGATGATCAAAAAGTAAAGTGTAAAGAAGGCAAAATTGACATTAAAATAAAAACTGTCAGTTGATTACGTTAAAATGCTCCTGTTGAGGGGCTTCTTCAAAATCGATTCATAACCAAACAACCCAAACAATTTTTTTATAAAGTCAACTAACTGATTTGAGTCAATCAGCTATTTTTTGACTGATCAACCAACAACCAAGAAGGCCTTTATATTACTTTAAAGTACGGGAGATTCAAGCATTTAATATTTTCACCATGGATAAAACAAACTATATCCATAAAGCCAATACAACGATGAAGAAAGCTCAACATATATAGGAGGAGGAAAACAAGGTAAAATATACAATGTTTGACAGGATAAGACCTATCTATATATCATATATGTAGTTCTAGCCACAACCGTAGCCTTCACAGGAAGAACTACTAAACAAGTTGAAGCAAATCAATGTTGTAACCATTATTTAAATTATATAAGTGTAGAAACCAGGCGACGTGAAATAACTAGATTGGTTAGGTTCGCCGGCATAGTACGTATATGCAAACTCCAAATAGTTTTTCAGGGACTAGTAGTTGACTCATGATGAGCAGGATAGGTATAAGGAGGAATAAACGGGGACGTGGGCTTCTGCGGCAGGTAAGGTAGGTAGGGAATTGATGGGAGGTCAGGAAACCGGGGGATTCTTGAAATCGAGCTGTCTGGAAGTTGAGGTTGTGGAAGAGTTGGGATCCCAGGGTATGTTGGTATCTCAAACTTAGGCGACAATGGTACATAATGCTCTGGCAAGTCAGTAATAGTGGAAAATCCAGGCTGTACTACCTGCAGAAGTTGTCTTGTCTGTGCCTCCATGCGAATTGCTTGGCAGTTCATGATCATCGTCCACCATGACAATGTTATGAGCAAGATCGGTAAAATGATTAAAGATTTGAAGCGGAAACAGGCCATTGTATATGGAAATGGAGAAGGACAACAATGAGAATTGCAACGATATATTTAATAAACTTATGTGGAGCTCTTATAGAGAGGCGAGAAATTGGAGAACATGGACAGTTCAAGCTTTCCAGGGGTTGATTGGTAGGAGAGCTTGTGCATGCATTGGTGGTTCCAACTTCTCATTAATGATGACAAGACCTGTATAAGGTTTGATAACGATGAGAAATTTAATAATTATCGTTGATACTGACTATAGAAAATACGTTCTTACGTAGGAATTGCTCTGATTTCTTTCCTTTCTATTTTAACAGTTATTGGCTTGGAGCTAGGAAGTTCACATGATGGTGTGCAGTTCCTATCAGCCAAATGAAGCAACTGGCACTTTTAATCGTTAAATCAACTGTTCTGGACTATGAGCAGAAATAAGTACTTAAATCTTGTAGTTGGCGCAACCTACGCAATGGACTTTCACAGATTGTGTGTTGTTTATTTCTACTAACCGTTCTGTGCCACGACTTTTTTCTATTGTTTGTTTATTTTAAGTGACCATTTAGTATTTGCAATAACTTAAAAATCAAATGCTACTAGTTCTTAAACACGAGCGTCTTGAAATAACATATATATATAATGAAGAATTATTTATAACGTTTAACTTTTTCATTATCGTTATCGTTAGTGTAGATAGTTACAGTTAGTAGAGTATAATGAAGAATTATTTATAACGTTTAACTTTTTCATTATCGTTATCGTTAGTGTAGATAGTTACAGTTAGTAGAGTCAAGTTAGTTAAATAGCAATTTTATTTTTAGCTTAAGCAGTGTATATAAGACTGGAAAGAATACTCTTTTGGCTATGAAGTGAATACACAGAAAGTTCCTGCATTTCACTTCTTCCATACGATAGTGAATTTGTTCATGGTATCAGAGCAGACTACGATCCATAGTATCTACGTTTGAATTTCGACGGCGATATGGGGACGAGAATGCCAATTGCTGATGACTCTCAAGATGATTGCTTTCAGTTATACAACTCCAATCATCCTGGAATGATGCTCGTTACTGCACAACTGACTGATACGAATTTTTATTCTTGGAGTATTTCTATTTGCAGCTCCCTCGAAGCTAGGGATAAGCTTGATTTTATTGATGGTACTCTACCTCCACCGTCATGCAAAGTGAAGTACAGACGATGGCATAAAGTGGACTGTATGGTGAAACAGTGGATTCTCAATTCAATTTCAAAGGAGATTTCTGAATCTTACATCACTTGTAATTCTACGAAGGCGTTATGGGATAAGCTTGAAGAAGTTTATGGAGAAAGCAATTTGCCGCAATTATTCCAAGTGCAGAGGGAGATTAGTTCTGTTGAGCAAGGTAACTCTTGAGTAACTGCTTTAAAACACCGAAGGGGGTTAATTAATTCGCAGACGTTCCACAAATTATTTTTCCGCACAAGTAAATCAACAATCACAAAGGCAAATATAACGAAGACGTCGACGTTTGGTAACGCAGTTCGGCACACTTTGCCTACGTCTGCGGGGCTCTTACCCAGATTAAATTCTTTCACTGTAGGTCACAAAAATTACACACGATTGATCTACCCCATTAGACCCAATCTATGTAACCAACCCACAATCTAACTACCCGTGAAAGATTTTCACGCCCAGTAACATGACCGACTCGTGTTAACCTCGTTAGAGGATTTTCCAAACTGTTTTTACTTGAGAACAAAAATAAATAAACCAAGAGA
>JANVCQ010000231.1:38949097-38961829 GCA_025531925.1 Erythroxylum plowmanianum
CACCTTTATCGTGGGATGCGTGTCGGAGTGGCCTTCGGGCGTCCCGATGTGTACCCTACGGTGAGGGGGCGCTACAGTGCATCTAGTAGAGGTTGAAGTGGCCTGGGAAGCTTTACAGATGGTTTAAGGAATTGTTTTAGCAACATACAAGTAACTAACTTGAGAATGGAAGAAATGTTCTATACTTGGAATAACAAACAACAAGGTGAACGGATCTTTAAAAAGAAACTAGACACGGCTATGGTGAATGAAAAATGGTTAAACAAATTCTACAATAGTAAGACTTGCTTTACTAATCCCCTTCTGTCTAATCACTCTCCTATGTTGATTTAAAATATATTTCTTTTTAAGAAAAAGGAATAAGCCTTCAAATTTATTAACTTCCTTGCTAAGGTTGATGGTTTCGAACTAGCCATTAAAAAAGGGATAAGGTTAAATGTATAATGACACAAACAATATGTGTATATAAGGAAGTTAGAGTTGATTGAAAAAGAACTCAACCTCTTAAATAGTGCTAGATTCTTAAATACTTAATTAGTTGTGAAGGAACCAGGAGGAAGATTGGAGGAAATTCACAGCTCACTTTATAAAACTCCGAATGGCCAATACCTAAGCAATGCTAAAAAAGAAGCTCTTTAAATATATACTCATGTAGCTGAGGTAAACCTATCCTTTATTAAATAAAGGTTAAGGGTTTTATGGTTTAAACAAGGAGATAAAAATACTAGTTTTTTTTCCACAAGTTTATACTATCAAAAAGGAACTCCAATCAAATTACATCTCTTCTAAATCAAGAAGGGATTTAGCTAACCACAGATGGTGAGATCCACCAAGAAGTTTATTCCTTTTTCTTGAAGTCACTAGGATCCTCCAATTAAACTTCCTTAAACATTTCATTTATTGAAGTTTGTGAATGAATCCACATTATTCAACAATTCTTTCTATTGCATTTTATCTCATCATATCACATTATGTTCTGCAATATTTGAGAATCACCATCAATGCCTCAGTGTAGGTAAGTCTGGTATAATCATTTGTTTCATAGTCTGGGTGGGGTTATTTATAACTAGCCAATTAAGAATTTTCATATATACTAGTACTAACAAATGCATCAAAGATGCAGTCATCGATTTTCCTGAGAGGCCACAATTACCGCGAGCAAACATATTAATGATGAAGAACACATTTTTGCTACATTTCATTCATTAAAGTTTGTGAATGAATCCATATTATCTTTTTAGGAAGCTAATATATTAATCAGACCTTTTACTTCAGTGGAAGTTAAGGAAGCTCTCCTTATTATGAATCCAAATAAAGCACTAGGATCAGATGATTTAAATGCTTTCACAAATCATGGAATCATACAAAGAGTACTGTCATTAAAAAGGTGCTTAAGTTTTTTAACAATAGAAGATTATTAAAAGAAGTAAACAAGACCTTTATAGGCCTGGTAAATCAAGTTCAATCCCTTAGTTTAATGAGTGAATTTAGACCAATTTCTTATTGTAACATTATTTGTAAAATCATATCTAATATGTTAGCCAACCTGTTAAAGAAACACATTACTCTTCTAGTTGATGATTCACGGGAAGCTTTTATAAAAAGGAAGGTTAATTAGAGATATCATTTGGTTGGTTTAAGAACTCCTTCAAAACTATAATACGAAAGCTTGTAGTAAAAATTATGTCATTAATATTGACTTCCAAGAGGCATATAACTTATTAGATTGGGGATATATGCTAAATACTTTGTATACTTTTAGGTTCCCTTTAAAGTATGTTAAATAGATAGGCTAGTGTATTACAATAGTCTTGTAAAGAATCTTGATCAATGGTAAGCCTACTAAATTCCTTCAAGGAGTAAAGGGATTAACGTGGGTCCCTTTACCTATTCATATTACGTATGGAAGTTCTGATCAGGTTAATTAAGAATGATATTGGTCTAAATAAAAAGTTTAAATTCTACCTAAAATGCAAATCTTTGAAGATATATCAAGTTTATCCTTTGAATAAGATCTTATCTTATTCTATAAGGTTTATCATGATTTAAGGAGCATTTTAATGACAATATTGAATTTTTTTAAGGTCTTATTTAGATTAAGCATTAACCAAAAAACAAAAGCTAGCTCTTTATATTTACTAGTGCATTAAGTTATGCTTGTTGTTTACGGTGCATTACATGACTAAAGCTTTCTAGACCTCCTAACCTTTACCTTGGTGTGCTTGTTTCATCTAAGAGGTTATACTACATTGATTTCAATCCTCTCATTGAGAGGATAAAGAGAATCATAGCTAGCTGATGCAACGGAAGTTTCTCCCTAGTTAAGAGAGTCTATCTAGTCATCTTCATTATAGATACTTTATATATATATATTGATATGCACATATATGGTTTCCAAAAAGTATCATTAAAATTATAGATAAGCTAATGAGAAGGTTCATCTAATCTCACAGTAACTTAGACTCTACCCTAGCAAAGGTGAAGTGGAATGCAATTTATATGCCAAAAGAGAGAGGGAGGTTTAGGTATACACTTTATCAAGATTACTAATTAAGTCATATTCGTAAAAAGGATGTAGAGGACTGTGAAGGATAAAACATCCTTATGGGTTAGATGGATCTACCTATACTACCTCTGATTTCCCCTTTCATGGGAATTCTATGCTTTGGGGATTAAGGTGATAAATTTTTCTTATAATAAATGGTAAAAAATCTCCTTCATTTTAGAGGTGTCAAAGGTGTACTATACTTAAGTTAACAAGGCTTGCATTTTCTTTTTGATTTCTAAGGATTTGGGCGTTAAAGAAGTGTAAAAACAATTTCCAGGGATGTTGACTTTCAGTATTGTCAAATAGTAAGAATTTATCTCAATAACATAAGTGCCTAACAAATTCTTCTTCAGTAACCTTATTCCTTAAGGAGATCTTCACATTTGAAGACTTTTGCTTCCAATTCATAGAAATCACAAAATTCCATTCCTTGGAATTTCTTGTGCAGTTTAACATCTAACCCTCTTTGAGTTAATTTCATATATTCAGTTTCTAGAAATGTGATTCAACATTGACTTCTTATTTTCTTGAGACGAGTGATGAATATATTATCATTCTCACTCTTCTTCTGAGTGACCTTTGACAACCCAGTTATGCTAACTTTAGGCTTAGTCCTAAAAAAATGAGTGTGAAACAATCTTTCTATTTCTGCCCAAGAAAAAATAAAAATTCCTAGGCGATAAAATGTACCAAGAAAAGATGGCTCCTATAATTCAGGAACAGCTTGAGCTTAATATAGCTTAAGTTTTCATAATTTTTAATTCTCCACATTCTAAAAAAAACCTAAATTTGAGAATTTTGAGTTACCACAAGGATGAGGATTTTCTTGATCGATCTACTTTAGATAAGGTTTGTGGAATTCTAGAAAGCCAAACTATTTTAAACTAGGCACGTACAATTCGTGACTGCTTCTATGACTACTACTATATAAACTTGTAACCTCATTTATAGTAGGTAAATAATGGGATTGTGGTTTATATTTGCAATATTATCTCTCAAACAATATTATGATTTTTTAGCTTCAGCCTCCCCACGAAATCCTTGTTTATTAGGAATTTAGGGACTGGCTGCACGTTGGCCATTACTAATATTAACACAAGAAGGTGTTATAAGGATATTCTCTCTTTTATACAGAGGGACGTATCTTTCATCTATAGAGGAAGTAACTGAAAAATGGCTACATTCTTCGACTTCCAATGCATTAGAAGCAGGATGCCCCTGAGTCCTCAGAGATTTGCTTTGCTAAAGCAGGCGAATTCTGCCCAATAAATTGTATCAAAGCGATAGACAATTTATCAACATTCTCTATTAATAATTTGATTGCGTCAACTGTGGAGGTCGTGTTAGACTTTAACTCTGAAACTTCATTTATGGAAACAATGCAGTTCCGTTGCAACGATTTTAGATTATTATCTTTAAGAAAGTTAATTGAAGGTCATAATTCCCTTTTAAGATTTCCTATCATCTGGGATACAAAGCTTTCATTCCCTATGGTTGTAGGGACTTCTTCCTCCAAAGCTAGAGGCAAAGCAATTTCTTTTCCACTTTGTGTTCTTGACTTCGTTGTTTGATCAAACATGCCAAATTATTTGGGGTTAATATGGAATTTGTGCATGTAGGGAAAGAATTCTCCCATAATTTATGCCTAATTTCTTATCAAAGATATAAGTGAGCTTTGAAAAATATTTAAAAACATAATTCTAAGCTATCAAAATGCTAAAAAATTATTGAAAAGAAATCTAAAGTGAAGAAAGTAATTGTTTATTGCAAAAGAAAATCACAATCTACAAAAGGAAATTCAACATAACAAAAGTGAATTTATGGTATTGGTGAATTTATAGTCCTTTTGTTCTTAAGGGTTTTATTCTACTAGCAACTTCCCTATATTTTAACTAGCCATTTAACGCTTTTCCTTAACTTCTATATCTTACAATTTAGTGTTTAATAACTACTTAACTTTCAGTCCACTTAGCTATTTTTTGTTAACTACCTCTCATTATTTTCTCAACTTTCTTGTGCTAAACTTTCATAAATTTAGCACATTTCTTCCTACATCCTTAATTTTCGTTGTTCATTCTTTAGCTACACATTTATTGAGTTTTTATTTCCGGGCTAATTTGGCCTTTTAAGCCATATGGACTAATTTATTTTAAGGTATCAATCAGGGATGGCCGTGAGTTTTCAACTCGATTAATATCTGTACTACCCGTCCCAAAAAAAATAGACGTGGAGGCTAAAAAAAAGATTTTAAATGGATGCTAAAAAATGAATGTGGATATGGATCTAGTGATAACCCGAACCGATGGATATCCATATCCTACTCGATTTTTTATTAACTCTATTTTTTATTTTTTAATATTTATGGATAAATATAATAAAATATTAATATTTTCTGAGAAGAATCAACTTTAAAACCTTCACCTTACTCTTTAGTCCTCACTTTTTTCATCATATTTTATTTTCTTATAGGATAATAATAATGCAAATGATATGGAGATAGAGTTTTAAATGTTGTGGAATTCACGTAAAGATAATTTGAAGTTTTGGATATTTCAGTCTTTGTTTCAGTTCTTGATTGTAAAAAATATATGTTGTCTTTGCAATAGACATTATGATTTTTATTATTTCAATTTTATGATTTTTTTAAGACATACAAATCAAAATCTTGACTGATTATTGTTAAAGTAATTTTGATTTGAAGTGTTCGCAAAAATCTGCTCTTTATATTTTTTATTTAGAAGTTATATTTTTATATATTATACAACCCGATAGATATCAAAAAATTCGAATAATCTAATAAATTTGGATATGTATAGTAAATCGTAAAAATCCAATGATATAGATATGGATATGGGATGAGTCATAACAAATATATATGAATATAAGTAGAGTAATATCCGAACCGAACCCTACCTATTGTCATCCCTAACGTCAACACATTTGATAACTTGTTTATAAAGATAAAATATTTTCTGATAAAATACAAAAAGGTGAAATCTTCTCTGATTAAGAACTAGAAACAAGGAACATTGTTAAATCAAGAATTTCCAATATGTTAGTTAGAGTCATTGTCATTCCCTCCGTTCTCATTTCTTGTTTTTTTTTTTTTTTTAATTTTCTCCGCTCGCATGGCATGTCTAGTTGTCTACTCAGCAAGATCGAAACTTGTCGTTCACATTGTTTCCTCCGTCAATGTTGGAGGCAAGCAAGTGCTTCCTAGATCCACCGGACCTTTTGTATTAAACACCCTTTGTTCTTACAGGATTCCTATATTTGACATCCCAAATAACAGAACTTTATCTTTCTGCGTTCTCTCCTTTTTCTCATGGCAAGTCTTTCCCCGGCAAATCTCTATGTTTTCAAGGATCCTTCTTTCTATGTACCGTCCACCTCATCCCCGGATCTTTCTAGACCTTCGGTCTTGAGGACCCGAAATGTAATCTCTGTTATTCTCTCCGCCTCAATCTGACCGTCTCCACCCTGCATTTTTGTGTCATTTTGCTTCTGATGTCTTTTTCGCTTTCATATGACGCAGATCGTCTGTTCCAAGGCGGTTTCAGGAGAAATTAACGAGACCTATTTAAGATTTCGGTCACCTTCCAAGTAAATATCTCTTCTTTATCCTTCCCATGTTGCTCATAATCCTCTGTTTTGTTGTCAAAATAATTCGTGCTATGATGCTTTCTTAAGATGGGAATCTTGCGAATTTTGTTAATCTTATTTAATTATCCCCTTCTGATTCTTAATTTGGTTTAGATATAGTCGTTATAGAGGCTTTTCTTTGTCCAGTGTTTCCCTTTTGAGGGGTAATTTCAACTTAATGTCCTGAATGATTCTTTACCCCTTGAAGCGGTCGCCAACTTACCATGTGTACGATTATGCTCAAATCAAGATCTTCCCGATTTTTGTCCACATGAGCTGTTATTTAGGCAACTGTTTATAGATATTTGAAGTGTAAAAGTGCATTTAATTTTTGCAGAAAAATTTTCAATTACAATTTTACTTATTGATTGATGCTGTTATGATCTGCATTTAATGCCCATGGTAGGCACAAGTTTACAACTTGGTAAGACCAAAAAAAAAGGATTTTCTTCTTTGTAGATTCAAAACTACTCTTAGGCATGATATCTATTTAAGGGAGTGCTGAAAACAACATTGTCTAATGCCTTTCTTATTCTACTTGGACTGGGAAAATCTTTAGGAAAATGACAACACTGAATCCTTCCAGATCGAGCCTAGAAGATAAACATACTTTGTGTCGATGTACATTACAACGAAAATGATGTCTATTTTTGCTAATTTCTTGTCAGGAGAAACTTAAAACTTCAAGCTTCTGTGGAGCCTTCAAAACTGTCCAAGGAACTTTACAATGAGAAATTGGAAACTGCTACAGCAACAGAGGGTGGTTCTGATTTATTTGATGAGATAAAGCAACGTTTTCTTAATTTCAAAAACCATGTTTATATGTAAGGAATGAAAGTTCTGGTGCTATGTGGCTTAGCTGTAATATATATTTATCAAATCCTCTATCTGATAAAATTTCAAACAGGCAAAACTTGGAGCACTTTGACAAGCTTGCCAATGCTCAAGCACCAGAGGTGATGATGTTTTCCCTTGTTTGTGTTTATTATTCTTTTGTGTCTACACTCCTTTGTAGACTTCTTGAATTTTAACAGCAATTCAATAGATAATAATTCAGATGTGTGGAGAAGTGATTTTCAACATTGTCTAACAATATCAATCTCAGTTTATGGTGGTCGCCTGTGCTGACTCCAGAGTTTGCCCTTCAAGCATTCTGGGATTCCAACCAGGAGAAGCTTTTGTAGTCCGCAATGTTGCAAATATGGTGCCTCCATACGAGGTATATGATTTTTTGAATCTGAAGCATCCTTGTCTTTATTTCTGCTTCATAGCGAGTATTGATGCTTTGGAGTGAATACTTGGACGACAATAATTTAAAAGTAGAGTTACTTTTACAATTTTATGTGCAGAGTGGACCATCAGAAACAAATGCTGCTCTAGAATTTGCTGTAAATTCTCTTGAAGTAAGTTATTCATCTCTTTTTTTTTTTTTTGATCTAGAAGTACAATATCTATCGACTATTTCCTGATAATAAGGGAAAAGACGGTGTGAATGATGATGATGATGGCTGCATGAACTCTTAATCTTATAAAAATTCATGCTTAGAATAAAATTATGGAAATGCTTAGATGAATTTGTAATTTTAGTCTTGAATGTTAAAACACTATCATTGAATATGTCTACTTACCTTGCCATCATTTTGGTTTTATAAATACTGAACCATGTGAATGAATACTAAAGCACACAATTTTCTTGGCGGAACTATAATGATTTTCATGCAGGTCAAAAACATTTTAGTCATTGGCCACAGCATGTGTGGAGGCATTCGTGCACTAATGAGTATGCATGATGATGTAGAAACAAGGTGATTGAGATATTTTCATTTCTAGTTTTGTAATGATATATTGCCATTATTCTCATGAAAGTTGCTGACAGATTTGGTTTTCAATGCCATTTTCATTATTGTTTTCAGTAGCTTCATTGGTAGTTGGGTTGCGGTTGGGATGAATGCAAGAGTGAGAACGAAAGCTGCTACAACCAGTCTTAGCTTTGATCGGCAGTGCAGCCACTGTGAGAAGGTGATTCATTTATATGTTTGTTTTGGGAGTTGACATTTTCAAAGTTGCATATTTTTTCCTTACGCTAACAAGTATAGGCCAACTTTACGTTGTTATCCTAATCTATATAACCATGGTTTCCTAGGATTACGTTCATTTAATCAGTATGAGCCACCGTTTATGGATTCTTCTTTAGCTTGATGGTTTTATAGGTTTGAGAGTGCATATTGGGAATTTTCTTTTCCTCTTTGCATTATTTGGGTTGAGAGTTTTTCATATGCAAAGGGAATGCAGAGCAATGATATGAATAAGAAATGTTTTGCTCACCCCACAATGTAACACTGTTAATTGTGGGTTACATTGACATTTCTGCCTGTCTTCTGTAGTAAAAGATCCGAACAGCTCTAGTCAATGCCAGTGATGGGTCATTAATTAGCAGGCTGAACTCCTTTAAAGAGGGGTTCATCCATCACTTAACAAAGGCACTATCTTGCTGCATTTCATTTCCTCCTTAAATCCAAATATTTGCCTTCTTAAACGTAGTTGGCAGTAAGCTGGTAGGTGAAGAAGTGTATTGATGACTTGCTATCCTAAAAAAAAAATGGCAATGTGCTTTCACCTTTCAATTGAAAGTAGCTGAGTGGAATTATTTTGTTCCTTCATTGTTTCTGCAGGAATCTGTAAATTGTTCCTTGGTAAACCTACTAAGTTATCCTTGGATAGAAGAAAAAGTAAAGGGTGGGGAACTCTCTATTCATGGTAGCTACTATGACTTCACTGAATGTACATTTGAGAAATGGACACTAGACTACAAGGAAAGTAATTTCGAGGAAGGTGGAAAAATTGCAGTAAAGAACAGAGCATTTTGGTGTTGAATAGTGCATATTTCTTTTGTGTTTTGTACCAGTATGTGCATCTTTACATGTATATAGGTTGAAGACAGCAAATAAGGTTGTCCTCAGATCCCTGGGAATGACTATGTTGTATCGTATTTTCATTTATTTTTGTATGATACTAGACTTTGGAACTCTTCCCTTGCTTCAGTGTATGGTTGATTGTTCGTGAATCGCAAGTGTACGGTTGTCGAAGTGAGTAATAAATCAATAAGAATCGAATCGTGTTCGCAGGGATTATGAGAAAATTCAAATCTATGCTAGCTGACAGTATTTGAAATCGGGTTGAGTGAAATTTTAGGAAATTTAAAAGCAATGTAAAGAAATTTTTTTTAAAAATTTAAATAAATTTCTAAACAACTACTCAATTCAATGTAACTAAAATAACTATGAATATGATAAATTTGTGCACTAACTAATTAAGAAAAGATTGCAACAATTGACTAATTAAAAGTATGTACTTCAATGGGAAATAATTTTCTCTTAGGGAATGATATTTTTGTCAATCTTAATATTGAATTAGTTATCCTCCGCAACTGAAATATTCTAATCTTGTAGGTGAATTTTAAGAATAATTAATCCCCTTTTTTCAAAGATGAATTAATTTATCCACTCTAGACGTCACTTAATAGTTCCTTACTTAAGTTCTTCCTAGAGTTTCTCAAGTCCCAAACCTTCAATTTTCACCTCCTAAGTTTCTTAAGTCTCTCAACTCACAAGAAAATCCTAGTCGAAATTTCCTTTAATCTTCTAGCAAAAATTCCCTTTTTCCAAAGGCGAATTTATACCAAGGTAATTTTCAATAATCCAAAGGAATAACAAATAAATCCAAGGAAAAATGAACAAGTATATAAATTTTCAGTCATAGATTACAACAAAATTCAAAATTAAAGCATCAACAAAAATATCAAATCCCTAAAAGAAATTAAGGTTTTAGCTACAAATCATTATGTCAAGTAGTCCACAAGCATATAGCCTAGATAAACTTATGACGGAATCAATTAAAAATAAAGAACAAAGCTCTCCAAACTCCTTTGCGTGGTTGCTTCTTTGGCAGTGAATAGTGATGGAGGCTACGGTGTTTATGGTGCGTGCTACATTGATGGAGAGTTGATGGAGGTTGAGTGATGCGTGAATCCTTAGCTAGTTCGTGGAAGCAGCTGCGTGGAAGTTGTTAGATATGGGTCCCTCTCATATGGAGGGACTCCATATTCTAAAATTGCGACACCGATTCTGCTTTAGTTGAATAAATGGAAGAAGACAGCTGCAAAGGCAACTGTCTCATGCGGTGGAGTGCCTATATAAGGCACTCCCTACTTCACACAAAGACACAGAAAAATAGAGAGCAAAATAATGCTCTGAAGTTAGGAAAAATTTTCCTAGAGGGTTGGTGAGTGACAAAATAGTGAGATTAGTATTTTTAGATTGGGAAACATCTTCTGAGCTACTATTTTGGTTTTATCTCTATATACCTACTATTTGTAATAGTGGAAGAATTATTCTGAGTTTTATCCGTAGATGTAGTCCAAAGTTAAGGGTGAACCACGTTAAATATTATGTGTCCATTTTGCTCATTTTATTTTTCCTTTTCACAAAATACATCGACTGCGCCAAACAAGTGATATTAGAGCTGTGTTTTTATTGAAGGTATTTTCTGAAAAGAAGCACGTCACCGAAAAGACAAAATTACAACAAATTTTTTAGAGTGATCCGTTCGAAAAGTTGACGTAAAATGATAAAGGTGATGAACAGTACTCTTAAGTTGTTTTAATAAATTTACAAGGTGAGTAATAGTAACTGGGTCCCGCGGCATTATTTGCAGTACTATTCACAAGTTATTATTTACTAGATCCCACGGCACTATTTGCAGTACTATTCACAAGTTATTATTTACTGGATCCCGCGACACTATTCTAGTGGGATTCGACGACACTATTCCGATGAGCACTATTCCTAAGTTACTATTTACCGAGTCCCACGGTACTATTCTAATAGGGTCTGAAGACACTATTCCGATTAGAAGATATCTTTTCTGCCAAATTTTGACATCTTGGTTCTATCTTTGAGGTCAGTTTTTTCAAATTTGGCTTAATTTGACAAATGGAGATGAAGACAAGCAAAATGATTAATTTAAACGGTATTAACTATCGTATATGGTGAACCAAGATGAAGGATCTCTTGATGATTACAAAGATGCATTTGTCTGTATTTTCGACAACTAAATCGGAGGAGATGTCCAACAAAGATTGGGAGTTTGAGCATGAACGAGCGTGTGGTTATATTCGACAGTTTGTCGATGATAATGTGTACAATCACATTTGTAACGAGACTCATGCAAGAACGCTGAGCAGTTGTATGCTTCAAAGATCGACAACAACAAATTATTTTATCTGACAAAATTGATGCAGGTAAAATACCAGGAGGATATTTCTGTAGCTGATCATTTAAACAATATGGAAGGGATGATTGATTAGTTATCAAAGATGAGCATAAAGTTTGACGACGAGGTGATTGCTCTAATGGTGCTAGCTTCATTACCAAAGTCTTGGGAGACTTTAAAGGTATCTTTGACAAATACTGCACCAAATGGTGTATTAAATATGGAGTCTGTTAAAAGCAGTATACTAAATGAAGAGATGAGACGTAAATCACAGTCTGCAGCCTCTTCATCACATTCAAATGTTCTGCTTGCAGAAAATAGAGGAAGGAGTCAATCCAGAGGTCCAAAATCCAGAGACACGAGCAGAGGAAAGTTAAACATATATGTAAATATGAAATGCCATTATTGCAAGAAGAAGGGCCACATCATGAAATTTTGCCGAAAGTTGAAAAAGGAAAAAGGCAAAGATGTGAAGAATGATGAAAGCAGTGAGGATGAACAAAATAACACTGTTGATATATTCAACCTTGTTATTGATATAGAGATAGTTAGCCTAGTGTCGCAAGAAACAAGTTGGATAGTTGACAGTGGAGCTACTGTTCATGTTACATCTCACAAACAATATTTCTCATCCTACACACCTGGAAATTATGGCGTTGTTAAGATGGCAAACGAAAATTTGTCAAATGTTGTTGTCAAAGGAGATGTTTCTTTAGAGACAGCGAATGGTACAAGACTGTTGCTGAAAGATATTAGGTACATTCATGATATGCATTTGAATTTGATTTCTGTAAACAGACTAGATGATGAAGGTTTCCGAAATACTTTTGGAAATAAAAAATGGAAGCTTACTAAGAGCTCGTTAGTAGTGGCCAGAGGTCAGAAGCATTCAAGACTGTATATGATGCAGGCAAAGCTCTCTAGTGATATTATCAATACAGTGGAGAATGATAATACAGTTGATTTGTGGTATAAAAGACTAGGCCACATTGGTGAGAAAGGGATGACTCAGCTTGTAAAAAGGAATATGCTATCTGGTCTAAATTAGATACATCAAAAGAAATGTGTAGATTGTCTAGCAGGGAAACAAAACAGGGATTTTTTTCCAGAATTTTCCTCCATCCAGAATGAAGAATATTTTAGATCTGATTCACTCAGATTTGTGCGAACCATTGCCAAAGTCACTTGGTAACACACAGTACTTTGTGACTTTTATTGATGATCATTCCAGGAAAATGTGGGCCTATACTCTGAAGACTAAAGATCAAATG
>JANVCQ010000231.1:38970662-38992431 GCA_025531925.1 Erythroxylum plowmanianum
CTACACCGAGTCTGGCCTCTAACTGAGCTAATCTTTGAGCCATTTCATCCCTCTCTCTTTGAATTCTCTGAAGTTCTGCTTGATTTTCCATTTTCTTTTGCCGACGAATTAACTTTACCGTTCTTTTTAACTCTGGGTCAAACTGTCTTTCTTACCTTCTAGTGGTTTGGGGCGTACAATCCTTTTACATACAAGCTGTGTTAGAAAAATAAAAATGCAAAAAGAAAAAGAAACAAATAAGTTACTCTAGGGATAAAAAGAAAACCAACATGTAAATATCAAATTAGCTATAGAAACAAACATTCAAATATTCATCCCCGGCAACGACGCCAAAAACTTATTCATGAACCGCAAGTGCATGATTGTCGAAGTGAGTAATAAATCAGTAAGAACCGAGTCATGTCCACAGGGATTATGAGAAAGTTCAAATATATGCTAGTTGACAGTGTTTGAAATCGAGTTGAGTGAAATTTTAGGAAATATAAAAGCAATGTAAAGAATTTTTTTAAAATTTTAAATAAATTTCTAAACAATTATCCAATTCAATGCGATCAAAATAACTATGAATATGATAAATTTGTGCAGTAACTAATTAAGAAAAAATTGCAACAATTGACTAATTAAAAGTATGTACTTCAACGGGAAATGACTTTCTTTTAAGGAATGATATTTTTATCAACCTTAATATTGAATTAACTATCCTCCGCAACTGAAATATCCTAATCTTGTAGGTGAATTTTAAGAGTAATTAATCCCCTTTTTTCAAAGATGAATTAATTTATCCACTCTAGATATCACTTAGTAATCCCTTACTTACGTTCTTCCTAGAGTTTCTTAAGTCTCAAATCTTCAATTTTCACCTCCTAAGTTTCTTGGGTCTCCCAGCTCACAAGAAAATCCTAGTTAAAATTTCATTTAATCTTCTAGCAAAAACTCCTTTTTTCTAAAGGTGAATTTATACCAAGGCAATTTCCAATAATCCAAAGGAATAACAAATAAATCCAAGAAAAAATGAACAAGTATACAAATTTTCAGTCATGGATTCCATCAAAATTTAAAATTAAAGCATCAACAAAAATATCAAATCCCTAAGAGAAATTAAGGTTTTAGCCACAAATCATCATGTCAAGCAGTCCACAAGCATACAATCTAGATAAACTCATGACGGAATCAATTAAAAATAAAGAACAAAGCTCTCCTAACTCCTTTGCGTGCTTGCTTCTTTAGCGGTGAATAGTGATGGAGGCTACAGTGTTTGTGGTGTGTGCTGCGTTGATGAAGAGTTAATGGAGGCTGAGTGATGCGTGAATCCTTGGCTAGTTGGTGGGAGCAGCTGCATGGAAGTTGCTTGCATGAAGAGGATGGCCTTGTTGTTGTTGCGTGCGTGAGTGGAAGTAGAACTGCTTGGTGGTGAAGTGGTGATGAAGGCTTGCGTGAAGACAGCTTACGTTGTGGAAGAATGGAAGTGAATCCAAGGGGAGTTGCTGCTTTGGTGAGTTGAGAGAATGAAGTATGAAGGCTTGCGTTGGTTGGTGAATGGATGAAGGTTACGTTATTGGATGTGTGGGCTGATTTGGTTGGCTGGTGGATTATGAATTGTGCACGAGAATGAATCGAGGCTTGCTGGTAAAGTGGTGAAGAAGGCTTGCATTGTGGAAGATTGGAGCTGGCTATTTCGGTGGATTGATATCTTGCGTTGGTGGATGAGAGAGTTGGTGGTGTTGTGTGTGGGTGTTGAAGATTAGAGAGGAATTATCAAGGCTTGCGTGTATGGAGAGGAATTATGTCCCACATTAGAGTCATGTGTGTTGGTTGGTAAAATGGAGGCTACTTGGTGCGTGGAGACATCTTGGCTATCTTTTTGTCCAGTGGGTGGGGTAAAATGGAAGCAACTGTGTGGATGTGGTAAGGAGCTTGTAAGTGGCATGGGTTGCTTTGGTGAGTGGGGGTATGGAAGGCTGAAATAATTAAAGGTGGGGGCTGAAGCATGAGTTTGTGCGTGGAGTAATGAAGTGTGGGGCTGTTTCTTGCTTTGTGAGTGCTGCGTTATTGAAGATTTTGGGAGTAAAAAAAAATGGAGAGTTGTAAAGAAGTGGGGTTGTGTGTTTGTGGAATGGGAGCTAGGTGGGGGGCTGGTCAATCCTTGACTGGTTGATATGAATTTTTCAAGGTCAATTTCGACAGTACATAAAAAATAAACGGTGACGATTTAGGAGCTCAAATTTTATTAGTATCTTCATCTTTGAGTTAGCTTCAATATGAGACTTGAATTACGAGATTTCGCCATCTGAGTCAAAAGTTATGATCAAAACATCGTAGAAAGGTCATTTTGGCGATCCAAAATCTGATGCAAATTTCGGGAATTTATTTTTCCTGAATTTCAACTCAGAAAAATCTGCAATTGGTTCCAAAAAATCCGTCAATGAGTCAAGAATTTAAGTATGAAATTTTATAATTTTTGGCTAAACCAATCTCGAGATAAAAATCCCATAATGACTAAAGATCAAGTCTGCCAGAAATCCAAAAACAGTACAATTCGAGTCTATTTGTTTTGTTTATGTATTTTACATCAACGAACCTCGAATAATGCTAAAACATGATAAACCAGCTATAGATGAATATAAAATGAATGTAAATGATTCTAAATTAAGCCCTAAAGATATATAAAAATATGAGTGTATCATTAATATTATGAAATCATAACGTTGTACCAATTGACAGTTGACATAGAACCTCCCATCCTCTTTCCCTGAGAGAATTACCAGTATAATTAAACAAAAACAGTTATGACTCTCTCTTGCTAAATAGGGTGCTTAATCAATGAATTCTGTTTTTAGGCTTATAGCTGAATAACAAGGGGAGTAAGGAATTTTCAAAAAAGAAAAAGGGACTATGGAACAATTAATTGCTTAAGAAAAACTTATCCCATTATAGAAACTTGATCAATTTATACGGCTCTGATCCTTTTTAGCAGAAGCCATTAGCTTTCCTTCTGGTAGTCCGAGCAGGGGATATTCCGTGTCCAAAGCTCAAATTTTTTTTAGCTTCAAATGTTTATGCACGTCTCCTTTCCATGACTCATAAGCCATAACTATCTCTTCTTATAATCTTGTTCAATAGCTAGTCCGTGCATCTTATTCTGATCTCCATTTAGTTCATGGATTCCATTCTATATATGTTTGTTCATTTAACGAACGCAGTTACAGTGCTTAAGATTCTATAAGTACCCAAGTGACATTGTTGTGGGATATCTTAATGGGAATAGTGAAGTTTGACAAGCAAGAAACTCTTGAGATTCTTTCTTTGGTTCATTTTTCTTTAAGCCTAAAGGTGTAGTAAATATACATGCAAATGACTCACTAAGAGATAAGAGCGATGAAAAGGTACTTTAGTAAAGGATGTGCACTAAGAAATTCATTCAAAAGTAGAATCTATGCAGACAGCTCAAATTGCCCATTAGTTTCCAATGAACGCAATGACATAAACATGCACTATCCAACTTAAGCCGTATAGTCACTTTGCATTATCATTTAGCGACATCCAGGTATAATTGCACTTCATAGTCTCTTCTAGCACGTCTTAGCATGATAAGAAATTGAAATAAAGTGTTAATGAGTTCTAGTTTAGGTAACGCGTTCAACCCCCATCTCAAATAATTCAGATGCGAGTATTTATGACAAAATGACTTAAAAAGGAAAAGCTAATCAAGAGAAGAGAAGAGAGACATTACATGAACTAAGGCTGACAATTGCAATTCTTCAAATTTGATTAAACTACATTCTCAAGAGGGGAAAATGTAAATTATAATTTAGAAAGAAATTCAATTTATCTTAATATAGGCAGTGTGATTGAAACCTTGTACCTAATTACAAGAGAAGCTTTAAATGAAATCTGTGTTCTTAAATTGTAATAACTTCAAGCATTCGCCTACAGAGTAGCTAGCAAAAACAGACTTCCACGACACACATATTAGGCATGCTTATTTTGCTACATTCGACACCAACTGCTTTGAAAATTGCACCAGCGCCACGAACTCACTGTAAAGACGGAAGCATAGACAAGTAACGTAGCTAGACCGTCCAACAGACTAATCGACTAAAACAGCCACGTAATCGCCACAAGTTAATACCCGTGGAAGTGTAATTGGTGAGGAGTTGACCTACCATTGGACAAGATTTCTTACCATCTAGCTTTTGATCTCCACTTCCCAAGTCTATAAAAACCCACCACAAGTAGGAAACAGCACAACAATCCCAAGAAACACGAATCATTTTGCAATATTCATCAAGTTTCAGTTCTCGCCTCCATCTTCAGTTCCAAGCAATGGCCACTCTTCGCTTCCCATCTATAATCTTTCCACTTCTGCTTGTAAACTTATCATTCATGAGCTCACATGCTATTCGAGTGAGCACCCACAATCTTCTCGAAGCAACACTGCCACAGGTACCTGAGCTTCCAAAGCCTGAGATACCAGCTACTCCTAAAGTTGAAATCCCTGAAAGTTTTCCAAAGCCTAAGTTGCCAGAGCTTCCGAAACCCGAACTCCCAAAACTTGAAGTACCGACTTTGCCAAAGCTTGACATACCAGAAATTCCAAAACCTGAAATTCCAACTTTACCAAAACCTGAACTACCAGAGATTCCAAAACCTGAGTTGCCAGAAATTCCAAAGCCAGAAGTACCCAAGTTACCTGAATTGCCCAAACCCACATTTCCATCAATACCAGGTCTTTCAATTCCCAAGGATGTCATCAATCCAGCTCAGGAGACACCTAAACATCCTTAAGTAACTATAGATACGGCGTTGAGGATTAATTTCTAATACTTCATCGCTTACTTACTGAACTTTCAGTATTTGTTCCTTATATTATGTATTATGGTGTGGAGCTTCAATTTTAGAGTTGTCCTAGAATGTATGGTTTAATGTACTATTTCTGCCCCTATTATATATTTTCTCCACTATTTTATTATTATGAAATATTGGTCAACTTAAGATTATGACAAATAAAATATAAATTAAGCTCATATTAACTTAAATATTTACTGTTACACTTGCTAATTCAAGTATGTAAAATTAGACCTTTCTTTAAATCTTTTTAATATGCAAAGTTTAATTAAAATTTTATATTCATTAGATGTATTCCATTGTTAATATTAAGTGATCTTTAGTAATATTAAATTACTTACATTTAAACTGAAAATCAAAGTAAAATTATACTATTTTAAGCATAAATCTTCCTAAACTAACAATCTTTTATAAGATTTGTATTTCTTTAATTCCAATTTTTCCTCATAAATTACCATAGTTATTACCATTACCATATACTACAATTTTAACATAATCAAATTCCCAGTTTTAATATCTTATACATTACTATAATCAATAGACCGAAAGTGTAATTTGCATTTTTTTAAAAATTCAAGTATGAAATTTAAGAAATGAAATCGATTAGAGTTAGTCCTTGCCACTATTTGTACTATCAAGTACTCAAATTAGATCAAAATGTGCATTACACCGTCCCACTTAATTTGACATATATATACATTTAAACCCACTTTCTATGTGAAGTGGCTTGTGCTAATAAAATAAAAATATAAAATCAATTCCTGAAATAATAATTTTTTTAGCTTATATTAATAGTAATAATAAAAAATATATTTTAATTATTTTTATCAATAAATAAAATAGATTAAAAACTATTAAAGACAAAAAAAACATATTGCTATCCTTTTTTTGGCCAACCTTATTTCCAATTTCTCTTCTCTCTACGAAGAATGAACCGTAACCCTCAATAGTTCCTCTCTCAATCGGATAATTGCGGTTTCTCATGCCTGAGGCAAATCGTTTGCTACTGCCTGCTGTTTCAAGCATATTATTTATTTATAGTTAAGTAAAGAATTCTGTGTCAATGTGGAACAGTTGGTGCAAATCCATATGAATCTGGTTAGATATAAGAAGGCTTGCCATTCAGATTCTATTTTTGATTCTTTAGATGGAAACTTTTAAGGTGAAAGGAAAAGAGACATAGAATGTGAGAAATGGGATGTTTGACCTCAAACCCAGACGATGAAGAGGCAGTTCAGTTATGCAAAGATCACAGTTTGCCTATAGGCACTTGGTTTATATCTAATCCTTGGAAAGCGCTTAAGCAGCTCTTAGAGATTATATCCTAGGAGATGAGCCCTGAGACTTTTTGGTAGACTTATTCATAACCCTCCGCTTTTACACAATCAAGAAAACAAGGTCAGATTTGTGGAAATTAGTTACAAGAGATAGGATTAGCGTGATCTCAGGCTGATTGATTGATTGATAGTATTTATAGCTGATTAGCGGTTGATTAGCAATCTAGGTGATTTGGTTACATGGTTGTAGGAATTTCCTTATATAGATAAGGTGTGAATATGTATATAATAGTTATGTAATACATCAAATAAAATAGAATTCGTCAATATCTTGATTTTCAACATGGTATCAGAGCAAACTTTATCTTTTGCCTTTTATTTTTCATTGAACTAAACCTCTTTCGTATGGAGCCAGTCGGGTCTATTGTGTCTGCTCCCGCTACTAGCTCCTCAAACCCCATTATTATTCATCAAGAGAGTGCTACATTCGCATCAAGCATTATTCTAGATGAGTCGAATTTCTCACTATGGTCTCAGTTAATGGAGATACGTATTGGCGCCCGGAATAAGATGGGTTATCTTACGAGAGTCGCGAAGAAACCTTCAGTCAATGATCCTCAGTATGGATCATGGATTACAGAGAACCACAAGGTGAAAAGCTGGCTGATAGATTCAATGAGTCCAGCCCTTATGCAGCGGTTTATCCGCCTCCCTACCGCCAAAGATGTTTGGGAAGCTGCGTCCAAAACATTCTACGACGGCTCTGATGAAACCCGACGTTTTGAATTAAATCAGAAGTCTTTCTCCTTAAAACAAGATGGTCGTTCCTTGGCCACATATTATACTGAACTCGTTGCTATTTTCCAGGAAATTGATCTTAGAGTCTCTTCTCAAGAGGCAACTGTAGACGGTGTGGTGTAGTTACACACTGCCATGGCCAGGCTACGTGTCCATATTTTTTGAGTGGTCTTGATCCGGAATTCGACCAAGTTCGGGGGGAGATTCTGCGTAAAGATCCCAAGCTTGATCTGGAGAGTTCCTATGCATATGTTCGACGGGAGTTCCAACAACGGAAAACCATGGGAGGGACTCGTTCAATTTCTGAACCTACAGTGATGCTTGCTAAACAAGAGTTTGGACCAGGGAAAACTCGCAAGAACCAATCTCACAAATTTATTTGTGATCACTGTGGCGAATCAGGGCATTCAAAACAACGGTGCTACGAACTTATTGGGTATCCTGACTAGTGGGATTTCTCGAAAAAGCCAAGGAAGAAAACTCTGGTTAAAGCCATGACTGTCAGTAGCAGTGAAGAAGCGCCTGAAGTAGAAGAAGCAGTTAAACCTGTAGCTAATTTGGTTCACTCTGAGGGTGTGGGTAAGGCAAATGCTTGTACTTCTTCTTCTTCTAAAACGGGTACTTGGATTATTGATTCAGCAGCATCTGATCACATGACTAATGATTCGCACTTGCTGGAATCTATTAGTGCATCTTCTCAGACTGCTATATCTACGACAGATGGCAGTTTGTGTTCCATTACTGGCCAAGGGCCGGTTGAATTATCTGATTGCCTTACAATGGATTCTATTTTAGTTGTACCCAACCTTGAGTGCAATTTGTTGTCTGTTGGACAAATTACTTATGCACTCAAATGTACTGTAAATTTTGGCCTTCTTGTTGTGTATTTCAGGATATCTTGACCCGGAGGATTCTTGGTTATGGAGTTAAACGGGGCAAGTTGTACTACTTGGATTTGACAGGGAAGGGAGCACAAAGTATTGGTCGCGCATGTCAGACTCGTAGCCCTGAACGACGACTTGCTAACATTTGGTTGTGGCATCGTCGCCTTGGTCATCTTTCTTTTGGATACCTTAAGAAGCTGCAGCCGAGTCTTTTCTTTAATTTGAATAATTCAGATCTCTTTTGTAGTGTGTGTGAAATGGCGAAAAGCCATCGCATTCCTTATTTAGCAAGTTTGAATAATGTTCTGATCCGTTTGCTGTTATACACTCTAATGTCTGGGGTCCTGCAAAGGTTCCTACTTTGTCTAAAGCTCGGTACTTTGTGACCTTTATTGACGAATGCACACGAATGACATGGTTATCACTGCTAAAAAACAAAAATGATGTGGGTACTGCATTTCAAGATTTTTGTACTATGGTACATACGCAGTACCAGAAGCAAATCAAAGTTTGGCAAACCGATAATGGCATGGAGTTCATGGATTCAACTATTGAAAATTTTGTCCGGCAACATGGCATACGACACCAAACATCCTGTGCCTACACCCCGCAACAGAATGGACTAGCAGAGAGGAAAAATTGACAAATTCTAGAAGTAGTTCGGGCTTCCTTGTTCGGCATGAACTTACCACGATATTATTGGGGCGAAGCTGCAAAGTCCGCAGTATATCTGATAAACCGTTCACCATCTCGTGTTTTAGAATTTTCCACTCCACAGCGGAAGTTGCAATCTCTACTGTCTGTTCCACACTTTCCAAACCTGGAGCCTCGTATTTTTGGTTGTACGGTTCATGTTCATATTCCTAAAGCCTTGCGCACAAAGTTAGATCCTCGAGCTCGGCGCTGTATTTTTGTTGGTTATTAAGATTTCCAGAAGGGATATCACTGTTATGATCCTGTTTTAAAAAAATTACATGTCTCTTTAGATGTGTCGATTCAAGAATCGACACCATATTATGCACTGACTTCTTCTCCAGTTTCTGTTCAGGGGGAGAATTGTGTCGAAACAATCAACAAAAATAATTCTGGAGTGGAAGACATCACTGAGCTGCATGATACTTACGGGCATAAGGAGATGCCGTATCCTGTGTTGAATTTGGATCAGGGGGAGTTTGCTAATCAGACAGAACAACCAACCGCCCATGACCCGCTGGTTCCTGCTAGTTCCGAGGACAGCCCCACTGACCTTAAAACTGATGATGGACCGGATGGTGGTTCGGTGGGGCCACCAAATGTGTCATCTGAACAATCAGATTCTCAATACTCGGGTAATGACCTGGGTAATCCTGGAAGTTCAACTCCCGTTCCACGTTATTCTCAACGATTGAACAAAGGAATCCCACGAAAGCAATATGAGCCAGATCCACGAGTAGGTTCAAAGTATCCTATTGCTCAGTATGTCTCCACAGATAATTTACCTGAATCGTATGTTTGTATTGCTAATCAAGTGTCCAGTATCCTTGTCCCAAAGAATGAGAAGGAAGCACTGTGTGACCAAAATTGGGTTAGGGCCATTAGTGAAGAAATGGATGCTTTGCAGAGAAACAAAACCTGGGAGTTGGTAAAGTTACCTAGGGGGAAGAAACCAATTGGGTGCAAATGGGTGTACACAGTGAAGCTGAAGTCTGATGGCAACATTGATAGGTACAAAGCTAGACTCGTGACGAAGGGCTATACACAAAAGTACGGTGTTGACTACGAAGAGACGTTTGCACCAGTTGCTAAACTTAACACTGTTCGAATTTTGATTTCACTCGCTGTAAATCGGGAATGGCCCCTAAAGCAATTTGATGTGAAAAATTCTTTCTTAAATGGGACCTTTGAGGATGAAGTTTACATGGATTTACCTCCGGCTGTGGAACTCAATTCGCCTACTGAAGGTATTGTGTGTAGGCTTAAAAAATCTTTATATGGACTCAAACAATCCCCGAGGGCTTGGTTCGGGAGATTTTCCTTGGCAATGAAAAATTTTGGTTATACTCAAAGTGGTGCAGATCATACTTTATTTGTTAAGCACAAGAGCGGGAAAGTTACAGCTTTGATTGTCTATGTCGACGACATGATCTTGACAGGAGATGATTGTGAAGAGATGGCACTTTTACAAGGATATCTGGCGGCTGAATTCGAAATGAAAGACTTGGGACAACTTCAGTACTTTCTGGGTATTGAGGTGGTACGGACAAAGCAAGGAATTGCTCTTTCACAAAGAAAGTATACTCTAGATCTGTTAGCAGAAACTGGGATGATAGAGTGTAAGCCAGCTGCGACGCCGATTGAAGTTAATCATAGACTGGGAATTTTTCCCGATCAGGCTCCTACAGATAAGGGACGGTATCAAAGGTTAGTTGGTAGATTGATTTATTTGTCACATACACGGCCTGATATTGCTTACGCTGTGAGTGTGGTTAGTCAATTTATGCATCAACCTAATGAAGAACATATGGCAACCGTTTTTCGTATTCTAAGATACTTAAAAGGGTCTCCAGGAAAAGGGTTGTTCTATTCAAAGGAGTTGTTTCTACTGTTGCTGGGTATACTGATGCTGATTGGGCAGGAGATCAAATGACTCGAAAGTCGACCTCTGGATATTTCACTTTCGTCGAAGGGAATCTTGTTACTTGGAAGAGTAAAAAACAAAAAGTTGTAGCACGATCTAGTGCTGAGGCTGAATTTCGGGGTATGGCACATGGAATTTGTGAGTTGCTGTGGATATCCAGAGTCCTCTCAGATTTGGGAGTTGTGCTTGCTACACCTATGAAGTTGTATTGTGACAATAAAGTTGCTATTGAGATTGCGCAAAATCCTGTCCAACATGATCGTACCAAACATGTTGAAGTAGATCGCCATTTTATTAAAGAGAAACTTGACCAAAAGATTATTCAATTCCCATTTGTCAAATCTGGGGATCAACTAGCTGATGTACTTACCAAAGGTGTTCAAATTGGTGATTTTCATTGAATGATGAGCAAGTTGGGTATGCTTGATCCTTATGCTCCAACTTGAGGGGGAGTGTGGAAATTAGTTACAAGAGATAGGATTAGCGTGATCTCAGGCTGATTGATTGATTGATAGTATTTATAACTGATTAGCGGTTGATTAGCAATCTAGGTGATTTGGTTACATGGTTGTAGGAATTTCCTTATATAGATAAGGTGTGAATATGTATATAATAGTTTTGTAATACATCAAATAAAATAGAATTCGTCAATATCTTGATTTTCAACAAGATTTCATTCCGATTTCGCCAAATTCCTGAAGCCTGCATCAATCCAAGCAAAGCCAAATTAAACTTTGAAAATTAATTTCTTGATGACGGGTCAGCCTACAAATTTCAATTGAGAGACCTATGTCGCCGAAATAGTCCGAATATAGTATTGACGCAAGGATATGCCATAAATAATGTATTAACTAGTGAATATAAATAAACTGTTAACCTCTTCGATTCAAGGATATGCCAAAACATTCAGGGTTTACCAAAAAAAAAAGGGTCTAAATTTTGTCAATTTTTTTAATTATAGTCTGAACTTTAGAAATTAGCAATAAATCGTCAACACTTTCATTTTTTTCAATTCTAACCCAAAATTTCAAAATGTAGTAATAAAATGCTCAAATTTTTAATTTTCTTCAATTTTAGCTCGACGTTATTTGTTGTTTTTTTAATGCCTTCTGTAATTTGTTTTCTATTTGTTCTTTTGACCCCCCAAATTACTCTCACATTATAGCGTAGTGCACCAATAAGCTCTTCGTTTTTACTTCGTTCTCCTGATATTCTTAGTACGAGAGTATCGGTGTTGCATAATTTGAAAATCGAAGGGTAAGAGTATCGAAAGAACAAACTGAAAATAAAGGAAAAACTGAAATCAAAGCGTAAGATCGTCGAGACTACATAATCTAATTTAGGTCATTTTTAAATAATGACATCATTTTAATTATGTGATTAAACGACGTCATTTCATTAATCTTCATTTGTTGTATTATTTTTTGTTGTCGTATATTAATAATTAAGGTTTCTGAAACAAGTGACAAGTCATGTTAGCAAACTTAACGAAAACACTAACGTCAGGTTGGAATTGAAAACATTAAAATTTTGAACATTTTATTACTACTTTATAAAGTTCGGGTTAGAATTAAAAAAATTGAAAGTTTAAATATTTTACTACTATTTTTTAAAGTTCGAGTTATAATTGAAAAACTGACAAAAATTTAGGTTTTTTTGTAATTAACCCAAAAATTAAAATAATAGAATGTATAATTTGATTGTTATGTTAATTTGAACTTGTTCTAACTTTTTTCCGTCAAAAGATCATTGCTTAACTGCTTCTTTGAATATAAAGTTTTTGTTTTTATAAGTCAAACAATTAAACATGAAATAAATAATTTAATTAGTAAAAGAGGAAAAAAATTAACTTGAACTAACTGTATAATAATATTTAAAAAGAATTATAACGTTATAAATATTATGATTAATTGACAGAACTTAGATTTTTTAAATTTGAATATACTAATTTTTACTATTTTTATGAGTCCAGCTAGTAATATCTGGTTCTTAATTGTCATCTCTTTTTTCTCTTGCTATCGTAATTCTTTCTTTTTAAAAAACGGAGAAACTCACAGTCGCTATTCTTTGGATGTATACTGAGTAAACCTTCGTATTAACACAATAGCTTGCAAATCATGCTAATCGGATATTACACACTAAGCAAGCCTTGTATGACACGCTCAATCGAGAGAGCATAGGTAGGAAAATTAAACGCGAAAGAGTGCTCCTACTTTCGGGCTTATGTCAAGGTAGAGACTTGTTAGAATAATAACCCAAGCTTTCAAGATTTCTAGTCTACGTAGATTCCTACTTTGTGTAGATTCTTAACCTGTGTAGGTTTTCTATCCTCTTTTGACACTATTTCCAATTTTCTATTCTACGTTGGTTCTCTATCTTAGGATTATACAACTATATAAACACCTCCTTGGAGGTCCTTTTTATAACATCTATTCGTGTACTCTTCACTAACTCGAGATTTGCGTGTGAGAGAGAAAAGCAGCTGTAAATTTTCTCCCTGACATAGAGCATGTTTTTGGGCTATCTTCGGCATATGGGTTTTTCTCTCGGCACTCTGGTTTTTCACGTAAAAATTATGTGTCCTTTTACTGTTTTTTCTCTATTTATTTATTTATTTTACTATAAAAATGGGTATGTTGTTATTTATTTATTTTACTAAAGAAATCCTGTTGTGAAATATTAAAAATATCATATTTCTATTTTTGTAAAACTATTGTGTTTTTTTAAATTTTTAGAAACAGCTAGTTGCGGCAATAAGTATTTTAATAAGTTTTTTTAAATAAAAACCACAACAAGAAACAAATGGACCCTAAGGTTTTAAAAAATTGCTCATTCTATAAAAAATTGTAAAAGATTAAACAGTGAATAAAAAATAACAAAAGATTAAACACTTTAGCATTAGTTATCCCAAAAATTAAATGCTAGAAGTCTTAATTTGTGAAAAACCTTTGGTGGACGTCACTGAGTTCTCATCCCATCTCTGGTAACTCGCTTATATGGTAAAATTTAAAAGGTCTCATGAATTGAAATATAATAATTATTCTTAAACTACAAGAACTTCAAGCATTGGGTCATAATGGAGCTACTTCCAACACATGTATAACAGACATGCCTATTTTGTTACATCTGACACAAACTAGTTGAAAATTAGCAACTGTCACGCCAACTTAATTAGCTTGAAGGAGTCCAACTAATCACACGTGGAACTATAGACAATAAAAGTAGCTAGACCCTAGAACATAAGAATCGACGTAACCGCCATAAGCTGATGATACAATTGGTGTGAGGAGTTGAGCTAACAGCGAACAAAATTTCTTACCAACCTACATTTGGTCTCTACCATTTTCCACCTCCCAAATCAATAAAAGCCCACCGCAATTGGAACTAACAACAATCACAAGAAACACTATTATCAATATTTCACCAAGTTGCAGTTCTCTCCCCCGTCTTCTGCTCCAAGCTATGGCCAATCTTCGCTTTCCATCCACAATCTTACTACTACTGCTCCTCAACTTGTCATTGTTGAGCTCATATGCTATCCGGGTGAACACCCACAATCTTCTCGAAGCAACATTGCCCCAGATACCTGAGCTTCCAAAGCCTGAGATACCAGAAATTCCTAAACCTGAGTTACCTGAACTTCCAAAACCCGAACTCCCGACTTTGCCAAAACCTGAACTGCCAGAACTTCCCAAATTTGAAGTTCCAGCATTACCAGAAATTCCAAAGCATGAAGTCCCAACTCTGCCAAAACATGAGTTGCCAGAAATTCCAAAGCCAGAAGTCCCCAAGTTGCCTGAATTGCCAGAAATTCCAAAACATGAAGTCCCAACTCCGCCAAAACATGAGTTGCCAGAAATTCCAAAGCCAGAAGTCCCCAAGTTGCCTGAATTGCCAGAAATTCCAAAACATGAAGTCCCAACTCCGCCAAAACATGAGTTGCCAGAAATTCCAAAGCCAGAAGTCCCCAAGTTGCCTGAATTGCCAGAAATTGCAAAACCTGAAGT
The DNA here is from genome assembly GCA_025531925.1 of Erythroxylum plowmanianum. Lineage (NCBI taxonomy): Eukaryota > Viridiplantae > Streptophyta > Magnoliopsida > Malpighiales > Erythroxylaceae > Erythroxylum > Erythroxylum plowmanianum. The sequence continues at coordinate 38,985,091 of JANVCQ010000231.1, forward strand.
CCCAACTTTGCCAAAACCAGAGTTGCCAGAAATCCCAAAGCCAGAAGTCCCCAAGTTGCCTGAATTGTCCAAGCCCACACTCCCAACAAAACCAGGTCTTCCAATTCCCGAGGATCACCCTTAAGTAAATTTCTAGTGCTTATGTCGCCAGCTACTTTCAGTTATTTGTTAATGATATTGTAGATTATGGGGTGGGACTTCAGTTTGAGAGGAGTGTATCGCTGATGTATTGTTTCTGCTATTATTATGTATTTTCTTCACTATTTTATTATGAAATATTGTTTTATATAAAATTAATCTCATGGAATAGAATAGGAGGTGGAGAGTATGGTAGATAACACAATGAAATAAAATAGAAGTTATGCATACTACCAAATTTATTTTTTTAATATTCACTTTCACATTAGAAATTCAGTGTATATTTACTTTAAATAGATAGGATTCAATTTTGTATATTTCACATGGAAAGTTTATTAAACTTATATAATCATTAGATGCGTTCATGGCAATATTAACATGGTCTTTAATAATATTAAGCTATTCATATTCAAATTAGACTATAATATTTCATAAGTTATAATTTAAAACCTTAGTTTAGAATTAAAAAATATACCATTTTTCATTTAAATTAGTTATTTCTTGCTAACAATTTCAAAGATTTCATTCATTTAGTTATATACTTATCATCACAATTATGAATTCAAAATTTCGCCATAATCCAATTTCTAATTTTTAATTAGGCTACATTAGTATAATGAATAAATACTGAGAACAAAAAATCATTGACTTTTGTTTCATTATTATTTCTAACAAAATAACTAACCAATTTGATATAAACAACATTGCCCAATGAGATTTTTAAGTTGGACATTAAATTGCTAACTATGTTATAGACTCTAAGATCCATTCTCTAGTCTTACTTAAACATACCCATTAGACTTGTGGACAACTAAAAAATAACATTTTGGCCTAAATGTTTTGTTCCTTAATAGTGGTATGTTGTGGATAAAAAGATTGTGAGCATTGCTTTTTTCCATTGTGCTTTTTTAAACAACTTCCATCATCTTGAGTTATCTTAATTTTAATCCCACTGTATACACATGCTTTAAAGCTATATATACTTATTTGGTTAATTGTGGTATTGGTTGTAATGATTGTGTGTTAAAATCATGTTGACAGTATATATTTAATGCTCACTAATTGTTAATATAATTTCAACATATAGTACCAAAGCCTCTTTCATAAAATTTAGGAGCTATTTTGTTATTTTCTCATTTCTGTGCTAGTCTTTGAGTATTATACCTATTTTTTAATAACTTTTTGTTAATAATAATAAAAAATTTTAAAGGCATGTACACTTCAAAAAGAAATACAAAATGTTCTTTAAGAATGATAATAATATGATCTTGAGAACACCTCATTCCGCTATTATATGACGGTGCTAATGAGATTGGAGATCATATTAACAAGGTTGTGGTTTGCTATAATAAGAGTAAGGCAATCGATATAGAAGTTAATGAAGACTACATTGTGTGGTTCATCATGAAGACTCCCTAGTCTTAGTTTGACTCCAATTGGTCCAGTTATAATGCTTTGAAAAATCAATGGACCATAAAATGAATGACTATCATCTTGTCAAGGAGGATGACATCAAGAAAGTAAAGGCAAAAAGAGTGGTAATGGTTATAAATTAAAACAATAATAGTCAAAAAAGGAAGCCTCTACCAAAGAATATTAATAACAATAAGCCTTTCAAGAAACAAAATAAATTCAATAAAGGGAATTAATAAGGAGTGACCTTAGCTTGTAATGCTCTCAAGAATACAATTACTACCATAAGTTTAGGCACAAAAGGAAGATTGTAAGAAGCTCACAGCTAGACTAGAAAGGTAACTTTGTACCATGGTTCTATTTTGATTAGAAAAGAAACTTTGTGTGGTAACTTTTATGAGCTTGATTTGGTAGATGTATCTTTTCTTACTTCTTCTCTGTTTTAATATTGATGCTACCATAAAGAGGTTGAGATTCAATAAAAAAATTCCATTATATGGAACAAGAGCCATATTTTTATACAACAAATAAAAAAAATTGTGAAGGATGAGATTTATAGCTTGTGTTGGTTTCATAAAGGAGAAATTAATTGTCAAGATTAACACGAAACAACTTTTAGTTATTTATAGGCCCTTTACTCTTTCAGTTATGGGTACCTACAAATAGCTCATCAGTTTAATTGAATGACTTTTCCTATTATCGTCTTGTTAAGCTCATCAATGAGAATTTTGATTTTTTAAAGCACTTAAAGTCTTTAAAGAAAAATTGAAATTTCAACAATTTGACAATATATTTTTCTATTGGAGACACTAAAAGGTAATTTAGTTAGGGATCATTTATATACATTCACTAACAAATCATGTATGTTTTTTTTTAGAAAACTCCCAAAATGTCAAATGGTGTAATTTTTTGAACTTAAAAACTGAATATTTAATTTGATTGTTAAGCTCATAATTGCTATACCCAGTTGTACTTATTTTCATGTTAAAGATAAAAGTCATAGATTTTTACCTATAAAAGAATAGTTTGATTAGGAGAAAATGAAAAATTAAATATAGTTTATTAATTGAAATAATAATGAGATAGACGTTTCAAATTCATATTTAATGTTACATTTGTGTAAAATTTTAACTAATATTTATGAACAATTTATCAAGTCTAGAAGCCACATACACTCTTTTTAATTAGAAAAAATACTAGTGAATTTTTTAATAAAAAAGCTCATGATCACAAATACCGGATCAGATGTGAAATTATGAAATGATGTTTTGATAAAGATATTAAAGGCAAATCAAATATTGCAAAATATTTTTATATTAGAGAATTGTGGGAAAGTAACTAAGCTATGTTAAATTTTAAAATTTTTTATTTTGTTTCCTTTTTTACGTTTGTTGAGAATTTTTATCTCTAAATTATATCAAATATCCTTTATGATAGAATAAGAATTGATACACTAAATATTGATAGATAATATGTAACCTACTTAACTATTTGGTGAAACCTTTTTATATAATACTAGTTATCTACCTTGGGATGGTAGGGATCTTAATTTTAGCCCGGCCTGGGTTGACCGCGCCACTGGCGAGCCACAGGCCAAAAGTGATCAGCGTGACCCTACCACAGGTCGAGCACGGGCCTACCCGACCCAGCTTGGCCTGTGTCTCGATCATTTTTTACGTTTTTTTAGAAAAATAGAAAGTGGACCTAGTTGGGCCATTAACATTATTATGAGATGGCAATAGGTCGGGCTAGGCTCGAGTCGGGCCATCATGTTTTAAAAAATTTTGAAAAAGCGATGTCATTTTGCACCTTTTCTTCAAGCCACGGGTCGAGTAGCCTTGGCCCGTGACTCGGCCAACCTAGGCCAAAATCAGGGAGCCAAGACTGTCATCCCTATATCTATCAAGTAATAGTTCTTCTTTCAATAAAATGTTTTATGATTTATTAATTTATTAATATTAAAATCAACATGAAAATTGATATTTTCGTTACTAAAGTTCTTAAAACTTTTTGATAGATAGATTACAAGTATTTTAATCTAAAATAAAAAATTGCAAGAAATGATCTCTATTTTGAGATGTATTAGGGATTGTAGTGGGCCAGACTAGGCTCATGTTTATGGGATGGGCCGAAAGCCCTAACTTTTTTAAATAAAATTTTTATCTTTTAAAATTTTTAATAATATTTTATTTAATTAAAATTTTAAAGTGATCAATTCAATTAATTAAAGTTACAAATTTCAACTTATTATAAAAAATTAAGATTTTACAATGAAAGAATATATAAAACAAATGAAATCAAATTCATTAATAAAGGAGAAATCACAATTAAAGTGATAAATTCAAGTAATTGAAGATACAAATTTCTATTGATTAATAAAAATTGATATTTTATAATGAATGAATAAGTAAAATGTACATATATTGATAAAATGAATAAGAAGAAACCAAATTTATTTACAAAAGAATATAGAATTATAGGAAATGAAAAAAAATATAATCGAAGTGATCAATTCAATTAATTAAAGTTACAAATTTCAATTTTTCTTGAAAAAGTAGTTTTGGATTTTAATTGAGTAATAAAAATTGAGATTTTATAATAATTGAATATATAAAAATAAATATATTGATAAAATAAATAAGATGAAACTAAATTCATTACTAAAGGAGGATAGGATCATACGAAATGAACGAAAATATTATAATTAAAAATGAGAAATTCAATTAATTGAAGTTAAGAATTCAGTTAATTACCAAAAAAATTCAAATATTTATTAATTTTTCAATTATAACTTGAACTTTAAAAAGTGGCAATAAAATGCTCAAATTTTCAATTTTTCAATTCCAGCCCAACATTAATCTCACTGTTATTTTTGCTGACGTGGTACTATCAAGTGTTAAGGGCCTCTCATTAATCAGACACATCAGCGTAATTAGCATAAAGCAGTCTAATTATTGAAACGATGCCTTTTCAACAAATAAACAGCAGACCTGGTCGTTCTCAACCTTTAACCTAAATCCCTAAGTTTGTCATTGCTAAGACAGTCGTTAAAGAAATTGTTGCTCAACCGACTCCGCTGTATGTAAAAAACCAAACCATTGAAGGGAATCTCAGTATTGTTGGAAAAGGTTGGATACATTTGAATCATGTAATTTTTGTGGCTTATGTAGACAGTGTTGTATCATTTTCTTCAAATTATAATATGGTTGTTTGTGGGTAAATTATCAAAAGGAAGTGACTAAATGATAATATGCCACTAACGTGCAACAAACAATTGTCCAACCTCAAAAGTCCTATATCTCTAACAATGTGGGAACAACATTTTCCCAATCTTGACTGTTAAGTGTTTCTGTTGAATCAAGAAACATGGGAGATCAAATGCATAATTCAGTTACTCACATTGATGTTGAAAAACCTAGAATGTAAGGTCAGAAAACAAATACATCTATTCAGTAGTTGGTAACTCAGTTTCAACCTTCCAGCTTCTTGGTCCACGAAAGTCATAGAGAAAGTGATAATCTCAACCAGGTTACTTATGGTTTAGTTAAGTTAAACGACCGTGAAGTTCACAAACAGAGTGCTGATAGTGTCCATAATGGCAGTTATGCTTTCCATGAGCGATGCAGTGGTTGGCAATATGGGATTTCTGGCTTTCATTGTCCTAGGAGTCATCCACTACATAAACAACCATTAATAACAGTAAAAGCTCAGCAGCCATTAAAAAGCTTGAACCATCACCATCTGACAAACCTATCGTATAGACAAGGCTATCACAAGCTACAGCTATACAAATATTATGCTCAGGGAAGATGCTACTATAGAGACAATGCAAATTTATGCATGAATCAAGGGATGCACACAGTGTTTTGAAACTTGGGTTAATTTCCACCAATAATAACAAATTCACCTTAAGCATTATTGATTAGATGAATAAAATGTGAACTATTGTACTGAAAAATCACACCAGGTAAATTTTCATGAATGTCGTAGGGGTCACAAATGGTACAACTTAAAACCCAACCTCCTAGACATAATTTTCCTAGACATATAATTTAATAGTACAATAATTTACTACAACTATAACCGACAGTAGCTATTAAATAGACAAATAAAGAATACTAGAATTTAACGAGGTTCAACAAATTATGTCTACTTCCTTGAACATTACTAAATTGATATTTCACTATTTCAAGAAATAATATAAGTGAAATATTACAAAAGGAGGGGGAAATTTTTTACCTTAAAAAAAGATGGGCAATTTTTTGGATATCTACCATAGGTGAAGGAGTCTTCTTTTTATATTTACCTAGGAACTTGGAGACTAAAGAAACAAAAGATAAGCATCACATAGTAAATAGTTGACCAATTCATTGTTAAAATGAAACGATAATCAACATTATAAACATTTAGATATACCAACATTAAATAATAATTAAAATTCAATCAAAAGGTTTCTTCAATAGAGGAATATGTCATAACATTAACAATTCTCCACTTGACATATTTCACGTCTTCAAATCTCTCACAAAACTCATAATTAGTAGTGTCTCCAAATGCATTTTACAGTGTCTATCTTCAATTTTTAGCAATATTGATCAAGTCTAAATAATGTTGAAATTTGACTGCAGTCACCACCTTTGATAACTTGCATTTTGTCATATTAATTATTCGTGATTTATGTTCTTTTGGTAAGTTTTTGCGATGCGTTGCTTGTGTTTTTATGGTAATTCGTGTCTTTGTTTTTTTTAGGTGACGAAACATAAAGTGATGTAATTTGAAGTGGAAGCTAGAGACATTTTAATTTTCCAAGCAATTAGCTACAGCAAGCAAATTAAAAGAGTAGAGAGCCAGCGTCCAAGGAAAGCAGCGAAGAATGAAGGGAAACAAATGTTTTAAGTGGGATGTGGATCTTTAACTGTCTTGTCATGCACAGAAGAATAAACACAAGAGGCAGCGTTTAAGGGCGTAAAATTCACAAACAACAATGCATATACGGACAGCAAATTAAATGGGCTGTGAAGGTATCACGTTGGAGACGTTAGGGGAAATTAAATGGCCCAGCATCCGATAACGCAACATATTAAAAACAAGAGAGGGCCCACATGTTTAAGGAATAACAAGACCAGGGAGCAGCTAAAGGGAGTTCACGGCAACTTGGAATAAAAATAGAGAATGACTGGGCTGGAGAATTAAAAACAAGAGAGGGCCCACATCATTATACAAGGCACAAAAACCTAGGTAGGGCAAAGAGGAATGACGGCAGGAGAAAAGAAAGGAGGCTGATTTATTTTTTTATCAAAGGAGAGCTCTAGGGAGTGGAGATACGACTGACAGTGGATAGTGTGCAGCAGCCTAGAGAGGGAGGATTATTAAACACATTAAGGAGTATATTACGGCAGTGGGGACGGCAGCTAAAAGGAGGGAGCATTTATTATTCTTTGGATCATCACAAAGGGGAAGATGACAATAGCTGTTGGTGGGCGTGAGTTGGAGAAGAGTTTGAGCTTGAGAGGAATAACATTAGAGACAAGAGTGAACGAAAAGCAGCCTAGAGAGGGTGGCGGCAAATAGAGAGATTATTTTGTGAACACATTGGACGATAGTTTTCGGAGATAAAGGAACGACAGTGGACATCGCTTGAGAAGAACGTGAATTAGAATTTCGGTGAAGGTTTATTTTTAATTTTAATTTATCAATTTCAGTTTATTAGTTAGAGACTAGTATTATGTGTGGCTAATTTTTAATCTAGACAAGGTACTTTACATTTGATGCATGTAGTTCGTGAGACTC